>JANHAO010010949.1:0-17298 GCA_026873985.1 Saraca asoca | reverse complement strand
AAGCTACAGTTGTGTTACATCAAGATATAAATGAGAAAAGATAGCAAAGGGGCTACAAACTAGTCGTTGCAGAATGGTCTCCCCATGTTAACAGTAAGCCTGATCTTGTTGGCATTTGCCACTTGGTGCTGTCGTGCCAAGCAAGACACTTGGGCATCCTGAGCGGGAATCCTTAGCTCGGGGGTGTCTGGAGACTGCTGCAATGAGCCTGGTGCTACTACTTGACAAGCAAGTCTTGTGGCTTCCTCGTCAGCTCACTGGGTCGCTGTCTCGCCAGGCGAGGGTAGCTCCGAGAGATATGTCTAGATGAACTTGCTGCGCTGTTGCCTCATGATGGATGAGGCGAGGCCGGCTTTGCGGGAAGGATACCGGGGTCACCTCACTGTGCCACTTTATGGTGGGCAAAACAAAGTTTGCGAAGTGCCTCGGGCGTGCTGGGACCGCGAGCCCTCAAGGCCATTTTTGTATATAACAAGAACTAAGTTAGGTGCTATAGCACTCAAGATTGTGTTCATGGAGTATATGGTGAACTACAAAGCATATCAATTATTGGATTTGGAGAACAATATGACCATTGAGTCATGGGACGTGGATTTCTTTGAAAATAAGTTTATTGGAGATGGATCTACTAGCACTACTAATAACAATCCAAATCCAGCACAAACACAGGATTGTGGGACTAGCAAAGATTTCATTCCTGTAACTAGAAATGATTTACTTGAATCTTCATTTGAGCCTCGACGAAGTCAATGATCTAGGAAAGAAAAATCATTCAGTCCAGATTTTATTTCCTCACAATCTATTATGTTTCTTGTTAAAGGGGATAAGGAGATAGTTTATCAAAAAATACCCATGGCCTTAAATCTTAAGGGTGATACTAAGACGTTTGTTGACACAATGGCATCTAGAGATTCAAACTTCTAGAATAAGGCAATAAATGATAAGATGGACTCAATTATGTCAAATAATACTTGGCTTCTCACTTATTTGCCTTATAGTTCAAAATCGATTGACTATAAATGGGTATTTCAGAGGAAATATAATACTGATGTTTCTTTGCAAACCTTTGATGCAAGATTAGTTACCAAAGGTTTCTATCAAAAGGAAGTAATTGATTATTTTGACACCTATGCACCGGTGGTTAGAATAACATCTATTCATGTATTACTGATCTTGGTATCCATTTATGGGCTTATTGTGCATAAAAATGGATGTTAAGATAGCATTCTTAATTGGGGACTTGGATGAGGAGGCTTATATGAAGCAACCAAAAGGTTTTGTGCTTCCAAGGCAAGAGAAGAAAGTTTACCAACTACTGAAGTCATTGTATGGGCTTAAGTAAGCACCTAAGCAATGGCATGAGAAATTCGACACTATCATTTTGTCTCATGATTTTTAATATAATACTACTGACAAATGTATATACACTAAATTCACTAAAGATTACGAGGTTATCATCCGCATGTACATAGAAGATGTGTTAATTTTTTATACAAATTTAAAGGGGTTAATAAGATTGAGAAGTTTTTGTCTTCTAGTTTCAAGATGAAAAGCCTAGGTAAGGTTGATAGCATTCCTGGTATCAAGGTGAAGAGGCATGTAAATGGAGATTTGCATTAAGTCTATCCCATTCTATTAGGAAAATGCTTGAGAAATACAATCATTTGATGATTAAGAAGTATAATACTCCTTATGATGCCTCTTCTCATCTTGTTGAAAATACTAGAAAAGTGGTGGCGCAATTGGAATATGTGAGGCATCGAAAGTCTCATGTATACTATGCATTGCACTAGGCTTGACATATCCTTTGCGGTGTGCAAACTTTCTCGATTTACTAGCAATCCTAAAAATCAACATTAGGTGACAATCAAGTGAGTCTTTGGTTATTTGAAGAAGATAATTGACTATGATTTATTCTATAATTATTCTATAATAGATATTTCACAGTACTTTAAGGATACTCTAATGCCAATTGGGTTTCTAGATTAGGAGATACCAAGTCTATGACTGGGTGAATTTTCATATTAGTTGGAGGAGTCGTGTCTTGGGCAAGTAAGAAACAAACTTGCATTACGCAATCCACTATGAAAGTTGAGTTTGTGGCTTTAGATGGTGCATGTTAAGAGGTAGAGTGGTTGCATAACTTGTTACTTGATATAAGTTTGTGGCCACAATCAATGCCACCTATCTCTTTGGGATACGATAGTTAAGCTACATTGTTTGTGGCTTATAATTGTATGTACAACAAAAGGTCTAAAATAATAAGCCTAAAGCATAATAGCATTTAGAGTTTGATATTTAATAGAATTGTCATCATTGAATTTGTAAAATCCAATGCAAACTTGACTAATCCTTTTACAAAGGGATTGCCAAAGGGAATGATGGCAAGGACATTGACTAGAATGGGATTGCAGCCTTTTCTACAAACTACTAATAATGCGAACCCAACCTTAGGTAGATAAAAATTCTATTTTCAAGGTTTAATGGAATAAAAAAGTTGCTACTTGTGGAGGACTTTACACTAAGAGAGGTTTCATACATCTATTTTCCTGCAAAATCTAGTGCATAGGATGAGCATATTGCTCTTAATAAGGTTCAATTTGTCATTTGGCACTATGGCACTTGTATAACGGGGTGTATCTAGAGTCTCACCTATGTGATTATATAGAGTGATGTCGTTCTTAGCAAAAAGTTTAGAGTCAAGTCTTGTAAATACTCTTGAATCAGGATGGAGCACAAGGTCATTTAAGTGCTTGATGTCTTAATGCATTGGTCTTTGTAGGTGGGACACAATGTGTGGGTATGTCCTTTTCTAGAACAAAGATTCGTGATTTAAGTTATGTGTACCATCGTTATTTATTAGAGATCTAATAAACGTCTACTAATTGATGGTATGTCCTTTTCTAGAACAAAGATTCGTGGTTTAAGTTATTTGTACCATCGTTATTCATTAGAGATCTAATAAACGTCTACTAATTGATGGTTTAATTCTAACGACACCATCTTGTATGCACATTATTGTCACATATGGTGGTATTGGAATTATCACAATCTAGGGAAGGATTGTTGGAATAGATAATGATATTTTCAAGTTCAAAAAGAAATTTGAATTTGAAAGACTACAACTCTTGATATATATATATATATATATATATTCATGCAAATCGAAAAAGTAACAATTTTTATGAATGTTAATATATTTCCATGAAAGAAGCTATGAAAATTTGTGACCATTTATCTAAACTTCTTCATATTTTATATATATTAAGAAATTTCTGGCTATAATCATCTAAAAAAAGAATTCCATCAACCTTTTGCATTGAAACTACTTGTATAATCTTTGTTCTTCTCTTTCCTTTACCATCATTTCCCATACATACAAGCACACGTAGAATTCAATTGAGGGAAATTCTATTATTTACTGATTTAGGATTTCGGCGGATTGAATCCTTGAGAAGAATTACTAGAAACCCATGAACATTCTTATCAAGAGTAAAGAACAATATTCCTTTTGGCTAGTAAAATCTTCACATCTCCATATTAAGTTATTTTAATATCTACATCTCCTATCCGGTTCCATTAATTTCCTATCAGTATTAAATGTACATTCTATATTGACGTTGGGTGAACAAGAGATGAACACAGCAAAACAAGGAGCTGCTGGAATATGCTGTGTTTTTAATCCTAGTGCTTCAGTTTGTGTACCCGCAAATATCTTGTCCAGAATTTAATATTGGGAAGAAAATTTGATGAACAAATTAAATCAAATTTATGTTAGTTTATGAATGAGCACAATCTATTCTTGATAATTAGGAGTCTTCAATCCTTTTCAAATAGAAAATAGTTAAAAAATTTCTTTTAGTAATGAATTATTCAATACTTAGTGTGTTGACACAAAACATTTAATTTTGATTTACGGTAAATAATTTTATATTATCTCTAATTAATATATATATATATATTGTAAAGTAATTAAAAAATTATTAAAATTTTTCTGTTACTGATGAAAAATCATAATTATTTTTATTTTTTAATGATAAGAATTTCACGTCCAAAAATTCTTGAAACATGGGTGTTCAGGTTGATGAACGAATCAAAGTTTGTGGTTAGGTCATTTCACACTCAAAATTTCATTTATTCCCCTTATATTTTTTTTATTTCAATTAAACATTCTTCATGGATTGAACAAATTATTTGCGTAAAACGTAGTCTCAGAAATAATGCTCTTTTACACTAGGATATGGAGGGATTCGGTACGAGACTCAGGGCTATGGATGGGACTTGAGTGGTAGAATCTGATCTGAGGGAGGCATCTTATACAGAAACCACCAAAGTTTGGAGCTTTTGTTTGTGTCTCTTCTCTTCTGGACAACAGAAAGAATAAGGCTCTTACGATCGAGGCCTTTCCTTTATTTTTCAACTAAAATTGTTGGAAAAACAATTCAAAAGAGGGATATGGAATTCTTCCACCCAAATCAAACTAACGAGACCGAAATCAATATTCAACAACAATATGTAGAATTTATAGGGTGAAGGCATAAAAATGGTAGAGGTTGTAAGGGACCACCAGACAGGTGTGGGGATGATGGAGGGAGCTTGATGGATTGATGAATTTGTCCATATATATAATCTTACCTCCTAGTCCAAGCTATCTTTTTCTCATCGGCTGGCTCAATATGCCCACTCCTTGTCCTCGGGCCTCCAGTTGATTCTAGGACTTCGGAGCCCAGTGCCCATTCCTGTCCTTCTGTTTTTTTTTTTTTTTTTTTTTTTTTTTTAAGCTTTTGCCCGTGTCTGTCAAATTAGAAATAGCTACAACTATGCCATTTTCTTCTCAATGATCTGGCTGAAAGAAAAAGAAAAACTCAGTCTCATGCCTGTTTATTAATTCTGGTTTTCGCTTTTGCCATATAATATTTTAAAATAAATTAAAACTATATTAAAAAAAATAGATGAGAAAGGATGAGTTATATATACTAAAAAAATTGAGAAAAAATTGTAAATGGTTCCCTTAACTTTAGATAGTTACATTTAACACTCATAATAATTAATATTTATGATCACCCCAAAATTATTTATAAGTCATAAATTACACATACATGAAATTTTTTTCCACACCTTCAAGAGTAATCTAAATACCATATATATTGATGTAAAAATAAAAATGTGAGGGTTATAGTTTATGCTTTCCTATTTACACTAAACAAATAAATTATGTCAAAATGATTAAAAATTTTCTAAAATAAAGAAAAATCAGAAAAATAATACATAAATGAGATTGCTTCCAAATTTGAATCACAAAATCTCCACATTATGCTTGATTTTTTTCACAAAGTTTCATATCAAATTAGGTACATATTTCCCTTCAAATTCAAATTACTTACAAGATAAATATTGGGTGTAATTTATTATTTATAAATAGCTTTAAGGATGATTACATAAATTAATAATTATTAATGTTAAATATAACTACTCTAAAATTAAAAAGGAAAATTAAGGATGATTATAAAAATTAATAATTATTGAAGTTAAATATAACTATTCTAAAATTAAAAAGGAAAATTTATACTTTTCCAAAAAAATAATTATCTATTTTACTTCTGAAGAACAAAAGATTAGAAAAACATATATCTTTTCTTTTTTCACGGTAATTAAATAAACTGTTTCCCTTGGTCAACGGCACTGAGGACATCAAGCCACCCCTTCCTTCTTACATCATAACCCTTGCCAACTGGAAGGATATAAACTAGGTCACAACTACTTCATTGAGATTGCCTTTTTCCTCCATGAATACGTTCATTGAAACAGGTCTCATCAATATATATCAAGTCTCCGCGGTGCATTAAATACTGAAACTTAAATCATATTAATTACTCAAAACATTATACCACGTATATAGCCTTCAATTAATTTATATTTGACAATTGAAGACAAGAAATGAAAGAACAAGTTTTGGGGATATATATATATTTTTTTTTCTTTGATGATTACGTGGGTTTACCAACTATGGTTGTCCAAGAAATTGTCAAACACCATGAAAACGAGATGAAGCAGAAGAACCAGTCGCGAAGGGAAACAAAGTGCTAGATATATTCCTCAAGTCACGAAGCAGAGGAAATAGAAACAAAATGAGCACCAGGATAAAGACTGAGATAATATCCATACAATGCATCAAACCCTCCTCTCCCACACCTCCACACCTTCAAACCTTCAAACTCTCACTTCTTGACCGGCTTTCCCCCGACATCCATGGCAACATGACCTTCTTCTACCCTTATAATTCCTCCACCGATGGCGGCGGCGACCCTAAATCTGAATTCTCAACCAAATCCCAACTTCTCCGGAAGTCTCTCTCCCTAACGTTAGCCCGCTTCTACCCTCTCGCCGGACGTCTCCAGGACTCGGCCACAATTGGCTGCAACGACGACGGCGGCTTTTTTATTGAGGCTAGAACTGATAGCCCTCTTTCTGACGTCTTCAGCAACCCAGATTTCAATAATATCGAACACTTACTCCCCACCACCGACGAGGAAACCGTGAAAATATCAAACGGTTCAATGGTGCTTGTCCAGTTCACATTGTTCGCTTGTGGTGGGACCACCCTGAGCATATCTCTCACCCACAAGATCGCCGATATCGCAGCCTTAATAGCACTCCTCAAGAGCTGGACCGCCACCTGCCGCGGAGCAACAGAACCGGTGGTTCCCAATTTGGAAGTGGGCGCTTCTCTGTTCCCTCCGAGAGAGATTCCCGGCATGCCAGCCTCTATACATATCGCCGCCCAGAAATTCACGTTGACACGGTTGGTCATCAGCGAATCCAAGGTTTCAGAACTGAAAAACAAAGTCGTAACCGAACTTGGGAAAGACGAGCAATTCCATCCATCACGTGTGGAGGTAGTTCTCGCCCTCATTTGGAGGTGCGCAATGTCAGCTTCCTGCACCAAAAAGGGGTCGTTCAAACCGTCGGCTTTGTTTCAAGCAGTTAACCTTCGTGGTCGAATGGACCCGCCGGTGCCAGAAAGTGCGCTAGGGAACTTCGTGTGGCCGTTTCCGGTGATAGTGGAGGAAGAGAGCGACTTGGAGTTGCATGAACTGGTGAAGAAGATGAGGAAGGCAATGAATGAATTCATAGAGAAGAAAGCAAACCAGTTGAAAGGGGATGGAGCATTTGGAGCAGTATTGGGGGCTCTTCAAGAGAGAGGAGAGCTGTTACAGAAGAACAAGGAGACGGTGGTTTTTAAGTGTTCGAGTTGGTGCAAGTTTCCGTTGTTTGAGACTGATTTTGGGTGGGGAAAGCCAGTGTGGATGTCGAGTGTGAATAGGTTGGCGAGTAATACGATCGCTTTGATGGATACCAGAGATGGTGGTGTTGAAGCTCTGGTGACTTTGGATGAACAAGAGATGAACATATTTGAGAAACATGAGGAACTTCTGGAATATGCTGTGTTTAATCCTAGTATTATAGTTTGATCTGTCAATTTTGTTGACTTTGATTTTAGGTCCTTTTCGAATGTTATTCATGCATGGGATTAAGTTGCTAGAAACTGTTTTAATTTCCTCTACAAGGTTTTCTTAATTTCTTAGATACTATGTTATCCTTTAAAAAAAAAAAAATCTTTATGATTTCTGTCCATTGAGTTACAAGTAAAAGAAACAAAATATGTATTTGAATTCCTATACCAAGTAAGCAAAAGAAATTATCCGTGGAGAGGTTCAAATTTGACCTACTCGCTGTAAAATAAGAATGTATCAAAAAACAAAGTTTGAAATGGTACTCTACTCTTCTTAGTCCATAACAGTAGTTTTGATTTTAAATGAGGTATACTCATATTAATCATACACCACACGACATCTCCTTGAATGAAAAGAAAGATATTTTGGAGGGTACAAAAATCATATGTTTGTGGTAATTAACAGGGAGGATGTCACACGAAAGCGGAAAAATTCAACTCTTTATTCACACAGACAAACGACAAAGTAACCGCTTGGAGGAATGTGATTCAATTACGAAAAAAACAATCTAGAAAGCATGCATCGGTCAAGTTGGAAATTTGGCAGATAGAAACATCTTCCTAATTAATGGAAGAGTAAATACAATTGCAGCGGGATTCGATAAAACCATAACTTATAGCCGACAAAACAGAGTTTTAATGAAATTCCATATCAATAATAACTGACAAGAAAACCGGTCAATCACATGGTACTAATGCTTAAATTGGGGATGTCTCTAAGTTATAAGCGTCTCACATGATTTGCGGTTATCATTTATTATAATAATATTAATTTCATCAATTTTATCTTTTAGTAATTGTCTCTTCTAATTTTATCGAGATTTTATATGTTATTTAGAATTTTTAATCATCAATTTGATGAAAATTATCAATATAAATTTAATTTATTTTAATTTATATATTAAAAGAATTAAAATAGAATATTATATTTATGAGGAATCAAATGTAATCAATTTGTATATTACAAAGATTAAAATTGTAATTAAAGCTAAAAAAAATTGAGAGATGCATTTCAATTTTATTGATTGTAAAGTTATAGTTACATGTCTTATATTTTATTTCAATATACTATAAAATCTTTTTTAAAAAATTATGCAAATATTTTATGTATTTACTTAAGGATTTATATTTTAAGCTCAATTATAATTTTAACCCCTAATATACAAATTGTTCATATTTGATCTTCTTATTTTTATTATTCTATTTTGATCCCTACGCAATGTTGATAACCAAATTGGGAATATTTTCCCCCAAAAATGGGTAATATATGTAATTTGCAACTTTTTAATATGACAAGATGAATTACTTTAATTTTTTTATCATGTAATATCAGCTTGTAGTTTCATTGAAACTTTACGTGTTAATTACAATTTTTGTTTTCAATTTGATGAAAAAGTTATTAATTTGTACCAGTTCCAAATTTTATATTATAGGAAATAAAATATAATATTATAATTAAAAGGGACTAAATTCGATCAATTGTATATTAAATAAATTAAAATTATATTTTATATGTCAAAAATATAATTTTATTTATACCAGCGACACATGAAATATTCTCATATATCCCATATATTTCTATATGTTTGTTTTACACATATAATAAAATAAAAAAATGTAGAAAAACAGACAGAGAGCAATATTTTATGTGCCGCTATCAATGATATATAAAATATAAATCTTTTACTTAAACATAATATGAGTCTTCCTTCATAAATGTCATGTAATAAGGAATTAGAAGAGATTAATTGGCTATGTAAAATCTTTGGTCAACCTCATCTTGCTTATAAGTTATGTTTGAGTAGACTGTGGATATTCAATACCCATAATCGTATTCATACCTGAATTATGTAAGCGGGACTTAGATTATTTAGACATAAATAATCACCGGAATGTGAGAAAATATAAAATGAGAGCAAAATTTTGTTCTGATCATGTTAGTGCAAGTCAACTATGTTATTTTTTCTGACATTAATTGTATAATGCTAGCTTAAGAGTATATTGTAATTCACATAATGCGTTACCGACCCTTTAATTATTATTTCTCATTTGCACTCTTATAAACCATATCAGTGTTAGCTGCACATTGATGATATACTCAGCAGATGGTGTATTTGGACAAAGAGTATGTTTGTCACAGCCAATAAGCTAATTTATAATTCACTATTATGGTTAATAATTTTTTTTGATATTTTAAAAATATTTGGCATATTATTTTTCTAAAAAAATTTATATTTTGATATAAGCCACTTCAAATAGTTTATAATTTATAAGGTAGGAGCTTTCAATCTTTTCTTCTACATTTTTATCCTAATTTTTTTTTATTAATTGATGGTCTATATCTTAAATCTTCTTAATACTATATATATATATATATATATATCAATATTTTTCTAATATTATGTTATTTTTAATGGTTATTATTTTTCCACAAAGTCAAAGAAAATCAAAAAAGGTACTTACAGCCTATATATGTCTATTAATTCAATATAAATAAATAAAACATAAGTATTATGGGTGAAAATCGACCTTAAAGAAAGAGACAAGCACGAACCCCTTAGAGGCTAAGTTGCTCAGCTCGCTGAATACACCCAGCAAGAACCACCTCACTCATCGCTAGAAGGCGATACAACGAGGTCATCATAAGACTAACTCGTTAAGCAGTCGACCATCCTGCTTGAGCTCGCTACACTACAGAAATAGCACCGAACTCGCTAAGCAATCTGCAACAGCAACCCTGAGTCGAGAATCTCTACTCGGGAGAATGGATATCTCACTTGGCAAAGCGAGACCACGAGACAGACCCACGTGCGCTAGTCTACAGTTAACAAGAGGGGCCCACCTCACAGAAAGAAGCCTGCAACAGTCAGATTGCAGGGATTTTTATTATCTTTCACATTTATTTCTTGATGTAACACAACTGTAGCTTATAATTATTATGTGTAACTCTTCCTTCCTCTATAAATAGGAATGCATTGTTAGAAGAGGGGAGAGGCCAAAAAACTTGTAATCAGAAACTCTGTAAAAATCTCCTTTCATATTGATAAAAGCTCTGCCATGGACGTAGGGTCCAGTACAGTCTAGATTTAGTCGAACCATGTTGAAATACCACTTGGCTCTCTCCAATTCGGCCCTTCTTCCTCTCCACTCAATTCCTCGCACTTCAGAAGATAGTTTTGGGTCTAAGAATTCATCTCCGTTGGCTGGAGTTTGGGACTCTCCGTGTAAACCAAATTCCAACGTCAACATTTTGGCACCATCTGTAGGGACCCATCTACTCTTTGAAGTGTTCATTGCAGCTCAACGATGGCGAGAGGAAGAACTACTCGAAGTTCAACTGCTCCAGTCTTCCAACCAACAGACGCTCCCATCATGAGGGCTCACCAACATTTTGCTGCTGTCCCTGAAACTGAAGAGGCGAAAACGCCCGGCCAGCCCCAACCGGCACTTGAAAGTACTATAAGAAAGTTAGTTGAAACTGTCAATGCACTGGCACAGGCACAAGCCCAAGGTGCTCAAAGACAAGAAAAGATCATGGCATAATTCCAACAGCTCCATAGAGAAGCTCAGAAGGAAACCCATGAAGATCATGATAGTCAGCAACTGGGGGGCTCACAACGAGTAGAACAATGCCCATAGCCACAAAGCAATCAATCTCGCTCCGAGGAAAGCTCACTATTTTCTATGGAGATCAAAATGTAGCCACTCCCATGGAAACTCAAAGTGCCCGTGATCCCACTGTATGATAGGAATAGCACCTGAGTGACCACCTAGATGGTTTCAATATCCAGATGGATCTTCAAATAATTGACCTCCTGGTGAAATGCCGTGTCTTTCCAGCCACATTAGGAGGAATATCTCGGGCATGTTTCAGAAACCTCCTAGCTCGTAGCATTAGCAGTTGGGAAGAATGCCAAAGGAAATTCATTGACCAATATCGAGCACTCAAAAGGTAACTTGCACCTCCTTGTCATCTCACAATGATCTTTCAGCGCAAGAATGAATCGCTGAAAAATTATATAGCCAGATTCAAGCACAAAGCTAACTCCATGGAAAACTCTTCAGAGGAAAGTATCTTAACAGCCATCTCGACAGGACTCCGCAAAGACGAAAACCTATACAAAAGCCTCTACAAGTTCCCAGCTTGAGACCTCGCTGAATTCTATGAGCGAGCTGCCAAGCAAGCAAGATGGGAAGAAACCTTCAGAACAGGGGAACCCAAGTAGAAAGTGGATGCCATTGGTCCCACTACAAGCAAAAAGGGGAATGGCGAGAGTCGTAGTCATGACCCCAATCCTTAGCTCGCAAAGAAGGCAAAGCCCCAGCGACCTGGAGGTCATTTTGAAAGTTACAGTATCCTATCAGACACATAGGATAAAATTTTTACTGCGAAAATGCATAATGAAGACTTCGGAAGGCCTAAACCAATGAGAGTGCCCACCAAGTCCAGAGATCCAAGCAGATTTTGCACCTATCACAATGAGGCTAGACACACCACCTCAGAATGTTGGGTACTAAAAGATGCCATTGAAGACCTTATCAGAAGAGGCCGATTATAAGATTACATGGCAAGGCAGTCAGAACAGCGAGCTCAACCGGCTCCGTGAATCACTTATCGAGAGCCAAAGCCCTCCATTAGAACCATATTCTAATCCTTTAACGTTTCCTTAAGATCAATAACATTCCCATAGATGTATGAATTGTTCTATGTTGAATCAATGTAATTTGTAGCCAATTGGCCAGAAAGTATTACCCAGACAACAAGTTTTCACTCTGCCATTACAAGGATACATCTGGGGGTAAGACGGTGTGAGGCCTACCCCGTTGATACATCCAAAGAAAATCATTTCCCACAAGCTAGGACCAGGAATGCAAATCTCTTGACCATTGAGCAACAAGACTGGTGTAAGGCTGAGCAACAAGATTGTTGTAAGGCTGAACAACAAGATTGCTACAAGGCTGAGCAATAAGATTGCTACCTCGCTGAGCAACGGGATTGCTGCAAGACTGAGCAACAAGATTGCTGCCTCATTGAGCAACAAGATTGATGCCTCACTGAGCAATGAGATTACTGCGAAGACTAAGCAACGAGCTTGCTATAGTACGGACGTGCGACCTCACATAGCGACGAGTTGTCATCTCGCTACTAGAAAACTACATCGAGGGTGAGACGGCCCCAGAGCCTACCTCGCTTCAAAAGATGAGACAGCCCTAGAGCCCTCCTCACGTCTGAGGGTGAGACAGCCCCAAAGCCTACCTCAATAATGCACCTTGATCAAATAGCGAGCAACAAGCCCACCACATCACGAGGAAACTAAAATAAACTCGTTGCAGCTCTCATGCAACTGAGTATCCGTAGCTAACATGTGGATAAGAAAGTCGTAGCTCACAAACTCTCATCAGGCGTAGCTCATACACGACCTAACTATTGCCCATCATGAATCAAGATTCAAACAACAAAGAGTAACAGAAAGTTAAAGACCAGGCCGATTAGTTAGAAAATATTTCATTAATCATCATACATGTACAAGCAAGTGGTGCACAAAGCATCCAATACAACTTTCAAAAGCTACACAGAAGAGCTCATACACTAAAAAGCCTCAACGAGGTAAGATTACATCAGAAGAGAAAGAAATACAAAAACAAAGGCAAAAGCTTAAGAGCCTAATGCTACCATTCCGATAAGAAAGTGAAGAGCTGGCTACAAGGAGGCAAACTCCCACCAGCAGGAAGACCAATAACTCCACTCTTGTAGTTTTTCCATCCCCAGCCAGCGATTCCTCCTAGAATAGACCCAGTGCCACTCAAAAAGGCACCAAGAACTTGACCGGCGATGCTGGATTCTATGGAAAGAGCCTAGAAAGATAATCCAAGATCTGCACAAGACTCCCTAGGAGCCCACAAGATGGATCCTGTGGCGAAGCCATGTGCAACAAGCTATCCATACCTCCATACACTCTGTAACAAGCCATCCATGTCTCAACAAGCTTCACCAGAAGCCAAGACATCAAAAGCGCAGGGGGCTCAACAGACTCCTCCATGAAACCCCTCTGAGGAAAATGAAAGAAGACCCTCGGGGCATAAAAAGACCAGCTCAGTCCATCAAAAAATCCAAAAGACATCTGGATAGTCTTAATCTGACAGCCCAAAGCAAACGGTAGTGTCACACCAATGGCTGAAAATTATGAACAGAAGAAATCATGGCCTAAAGTAGAATGAAAGATAGAAAAGAGACCTGAAATGACAAATCAGGCAGGCAAGGACGTTGACTATGAACAAAGCCTCGGAAAAATTGCAACTCCTGGCCCACAAAGCGAACCGAGAGTTGGGAGGCTTATGTTATAGGTGAAAATTGACCTTAAACAAAGAGACAAGCATGAACCCCTCAGAGGCTAAGTTACTCAACCCGCAAAAGATACCCAGCGAGAACCACCTCGCTCATCACTAGAAGGCGACACACCGAGGTCATCATAAAACTAGCTCGTTAAGCAGCCGACCATCCTGCTCGAGCTCGCTACACTACAGAAATAGCATCGAACTCACTAAGCGATCTACAACAGCGCCCCTGAGCCGAGAATCTCCACTCAGGAGAATGGACATCTCACTCGACAAAACGAGACCATGAGACAGATCCACGTGCGATAGTCTACAGCCGACAAGAGAGGCCCATCCCGCAGAAA
The DNA here is from genome assembly GCA_026873985.1 of Saraca asoca. Lineage (NCBI taxonomy): Eukaryota > Viridiplantae > Streptophyta > Magnoliopsida > Fabales > Fabaceae > Saraca > Saraca asoca. The sequence goes on along the minus strand of JANHAO010010949.1, from coordinate 3,105 downwards.
AAAGCCTACAACAACTGGATTGTAGGGTTTTTATTGTCTTTCATATTTATTTCTTGATGTAACACAACTATAGCTTGTAATTATTATGTGTAACTCTTCCTTCCTCTATAAATAGGAATGCATTGTAAGAAGAGGGGAGAGGCCAAAAAACTTGTAATCGGAAACTTTGTAAAAATCTCCTTTCATATTAATAAAAGCTCTGTCGTGGACATAGGGTCTAGTACCGCCCAGATTTAGCTGAACCACATTAAAATACCACCTGGCTCTCTCCAGTTCGGCCCTTCTTCCTCTCCACTCAATTCCTCACATTTCAGAAGACAGTTTTGGATCTAAGAATTCATCTCCATTGACTGGAGTTTAGGACTCTCCGTGTGAATCAAATTCCAACATCAACAATAAGTAATTAAGTAAATAAATAAATAAATATGTGATATCATAAAATATAATTAATTACATTTTAGATAATTATATTCATATTTTGAATATCTTAGTTACATTAGTATATTGACCTCAAAATAAATGAATTAATCTACTCCATACATCTATTTATATTAGCATGTTCTTTTATATAATTTTATATTAATGAGTTAGTTTATTAATTAATTTTACTAAACACCTATGATCAATTAGTTAGATCAAAATACACTCAAAGTCTCATCAAAGTTGACAAGTTATTGTGTTGTATGTGTTTTTCAGATGGGCTAATAAAAGGCCCAGTTGAAGGAAGCCCTCCTCAACCAAGGCTAGTTGAGCACGTAGATCGAGGAAAAGCCAGTCAGCAGAGGGTGATTAACAGGAAGCCTGTAATAGCCGAATGATAGACTTAGCCTTTTATATATAGGCTTTGTGTAATAGAAATGAAGGAAGTGATCCATTGTAACAAAAAGAGGGAAAGCTTTGAGAAGGGAGAGCGATGGAGCTCACTAGAGAGTAACTCCTTGCAAAACCATGTACACTGCAAGTATTTACCCAGCAATAAAACGATCCGTGGACGTAAGGTCTGGTGCCGTCTGAATTTGGTCGAACCACGTTAAAAAACTATACTGTCTGCTGCATGTTCTTCTTCTTCTTTCTCTGTTTTAACACCAGGTTATAGTTTAGGAGTCCACCGAATCTCTTCTCGTTGGCTGAAATTTGGGTCCTCCGTACAAATCAAATTTTACCGTTAACATTTTGGCGCCATCTATGGGGACTCCACCTACATCCTAGTTGATTTTTATCTGCCTGAATCTCACTATGTGGAAGCCATCATTTCTCTGGTTGGAGGTCTTGACTTTATCAAAGAACAATGCGCAAACCAGCAAACCTCCAAACTCCTTGGTCAGCTTCTCCTCCATTCTAGCAAATTGCTCAATGTTGGACTATCGAACTGCTTGGATTTGTTGTTGGTCCCTCTCATTCAACCAAGTGGCTGACGTTCAAGTTTTCTAGCCATAGTAATGGCTTGCAGAAACCTATAGCAGCAACGTGACATCGAACTCGTAACCATGCAACATTCACGCATGATGGGCTTATAGCAACCTAGCAACTCGGTCCTCACTGGCCTATAGCAATTCGGCTCCATCACCAACTCATGCGGTGACAATAGTGTAGCATCCTTATGATGACGAGCCTGCGATCAACCATGCGTGACCTCATGCAGTATTTGTAACAATCATGCGTGTCTTCATTCCTTGAGACTGAAATGTCGACATTCCTTGGCTGCAGCGTCTTAGCACCTCAATGCCACAGTGATTCGGTGACTCGACGTCAGCCTACAGTGACTTGACCTCACCATGCAGCAATGCGCAAGCTGATGAGCCAAGAAGACCTGCGATGCAACACTTCCTGTAGAGAGGGGTTGTCATCCACGAACGCAGCCTACGTAGCAAATCAAAAACTCATTATATAGCAACTTGAGGCTTGTCGACCATGCAGCAGTCCTCGTCATGCAGTAAGTCTCACCGTGCAGCAGTCCTCGTCACATGGCATACCTCGTTGCCGTGATGAGCCTCACCATGCAACAGGTCACAGCTCGTGAGACAACGAGCACTCACCCAGCCAATGTTCTACTCCATCGCGGATGTATCCCATGCAGCAATGTGCACGAGGAGTCCATGCAGCGAGGGCAAACTCGAGTCCAGTGCAAGTCATCCCTCATCACGTTCGGTCCGACCACGGCTCACAAAAGAGACGAGTTCACGCCCCAGCCACAGCTTGCTGCCACATCATTCTTGCAGTCCATGCAGCAATCTAACCCTCATACTTGAGCCATGCATGGATGACCCAGAGAATTTATGGCAGCAGCACCATGCCGAGCCGGCTCTGGACATGGGCATGGAGACATGCGACGATGGAAGTGGCAGGCTTCCTTCAACATGCAACAGTCTTTGTGACAGGCTGACAGTAGTTAGCAATAGCCTTCTTCGATCACAAGCCCCTAACTGCAGTTACGTTTTGTTGTCAAGCTCACAGCATGTTACAGTTCAGTCTATGCAGTTGAAACAACTTTGCCCCCTCAACCGCATGGCAGGTTAGTCTAGTGAAGAGCCTGTGATAGCCCGCTCCAGTTGCAAGCTCTCAACTGCCACAAATCGGGAATGGCTTTGACGTGGACCAATGGCACTTTTCCTTGTAGCCATGTAGAGGTTGAATTCAGTGACTCACTTCCACGACAGTCATGCATCGTCTTGTTCCAGTGGGGGGCTCGTGCAGCAGCCATGAAGCCGATCGGATTGACAATAAAGCCTATGCAGCCATGCATTCTTGAAACGGTGTCTTGCCCGTACACGCACACTTTGGAGTTGGGCTGAATGATAGACTCAACACCTCACAGTGAGATGCAATCCTGTGGCAAGCCCGCGACCTTATCATGCGGTCTCTATTAGTTACCAAGTCCACACTCATAGGGCCCATGTCATAAGGGACAATAACGCCAGATTATGGTGCATGAAATATCCTTTTTGGCTAATGGCGCAACTAAAAAGGACACTTTCCCTCACCTTCCAAATGACCTTGAGTTCGCGCAGTCCAGTCTCCCGGGCCAACCCCAACAATACTATGGCTCACTTTTGAACAAAGCTAAGTTCTCATTCCTCATCTACTTGAATGAGCAAGATATAATTT
>JANHAO010010948.1:0-17296 GCA_026873985.1 Saraca asoca | reverse complement strand
AATATTGTTAATAATATTAATACATTAATTAGAATAACCAATGCTCATTCAAATTAATTCATGTCACCATTTTTGTTTTCAATTCGTGGTAGACATTAAAAAGTTTAAATTATTGAATAAATGAAACTTATCATGAGAGAATTGTTACAAATAGTTATATCTTTTTAGAATTTTAAATTCTCTTAGGGTTTTCATTTATATAACCTTTAAAACCAGCTTTTCTAGGTAATACAGGACTTAAAAAGTCACTAACATTCATAAACTATCAACAATCTCCCACTAGTTTGGAATGTTGGTGTTTAACTTAACAAAAAGGTATCTCTAGATTTGAACTTTCAATTAGCATTTATATCTTCGAATCCTAACAAAGTTGATGGTGTCCATAGATTAAACCTCAACTCCTATTGTTAGAATTGAAGATATAATATACATAATACTTATTTAATTTCAATCAGAGGTTTATAACTATTTTAGCACTATTATAGCCATGTGCTTATCCTTTTCTTTATACACATTTACAAGAGAGACCCCATTTCTTTTGTTGAAGCGGCACCACTTTTATGTTTATAAATGTAAAGTTTCTTTTATGTTCCTATTACTTTGGATATCTAATTAATAACTCCATCAAGAGTCCAAAACTCACACAACTATTTTATATGAAATAGACAACACTAGTTAATTTCAAGCATGTGAAATGAGTTTGCTAGTGCTAGAATACACACATCAATAACTTGTTATTACCCATTAAATTTTTTAATTAGAGGTTACTAATTTAAAGTTGGGTTCTCATTATTGATGTCTAATCTCAAGGGCTTTAAACCCATTCCCAAAAGAAAAGTTTTTTACCATTAACTCTTTAATGAGCCTTTTATTAATCCAGATCCATGAAGTTTATATTGGCTTCATATAGCCTTGTGATTATACCATTACAAATCAAATATCAAATATATTTATCAAACTAAAATGTACTTTACTATGGTAAATTCTCAATCCTCTAGACACATATTAGTTTTAATGACATAGTATAAAGATATGACTAATCTTGATTGTGGCAACAACTTTTTTTCTATTTATATAGTCTCTGTCATATTCTTCTTTGTCTATTGCTTATAAGTTTTCAAAATCAATTTTCATAAAGAAATGAGTTTCATACTTTCATTCTTGAAATGGCTCCTATATCAAGGATAATTTTGAGTCACTATCACTGGTTAATTATCCAACTAGCATTTATGTCTTCATCCCATAATACTAAAATTATATATTCTAACTTTATGAATCTTCAAAATTCCCATAGGACTTCTTTAATTATCAGTATTTGGAACACTTATATACTCATTAGGAGTACACATACAATCATCAATGGCATTAGCTTGGTCAATTTAAATAATTGATCAAATAAGAAATTTAACATTATGTGAAATACTTGGGGATTCTTACTTCCAAGAGATAAACTTCTGAAAGTCTTTTTCAATTTTAGCAAACTAGTTTTCAATAATTTTCCACCCAATTTTTAAAATCAAATAATTTCTCAAAAAATGAGACAATTCCATAGATAATCCCCATTATGCCTTTGCACTTTTATAATGAAACAATTCCATGATATCCCTTATTATGCCTTTACAATTTTTATACCTAAGATAACATTTACCTTACGAAAATCATATCTTAAATGTAAGATGTTTCTTAACATCATTCACACAAAATAAATTTGTCCTAATAACTAATATATATATATATATATACACGTTACATATAAACATAATTAATTCTATGATGCTCATTTATATATAGAATAAATATAATTCTTATGCTCAAAACTATAGGACATAATTATAAAATCAAGTTTATCTTGTGTCATTCTTTAATACCTCAATAGAATCATCTAAAATATATCATGTTCACAGACTTTTCTTTTATATATCAAGAATAACAAATTATATCCATTTTGTTCTATCACATCTAATTTAACTATTTTTTAAATAGTCTTTTTTTTTCTAGTATCAAGAATAACAAATTATATCCATATTATTCTATCAAATCTAATTTAACTATTTTTTAAAGTTTTTTTTTCTAGATTTCATGTACTACATATCATGTGATATCATATAATTTATCTCATTCATTGTCACTAAATTAGATACAAAACTTCTTTATGAATTCTTTAATTCATAATTTCATATTTTAAACAATTCAAGAGTTAAATGAAAGTATGTAGTACCTTGCAACATATTGTTGATGAACAGGTTTATCATTCTTTATGCACATCCATCTTTCCAAACTGCCCTAATTAAGACTTGAAAAATAATACAAGAACTCATACAATCCTTACTTTCATTTTGTCAAAATAAAAGGCTTATAATATTTTTGAAATAAACTAAATTCAATATTTCAAAATTGAATGCAAAAATGGACTAAATTCTTGAATGTCCATGTCTTTCAAACATAAACAATCACATTCCTTGCACATGAATCATTATCTCTTTTAATTATGAACCACCGTGCTAATAAATGCATAAATAAATGAAGTTATTTATTTAGATTATATGTATTGGATATTGTTATATGTAAAATTCGGATCATCCATAATGGGCTAAGTGAACGGCCTAACTGTGGTGAAAATCCAGCTCGATGAGCACCCAGAACGCTATGCCTCCAGCTTGCATCATGAAGCAACCTCCTCAGCTCGAGCTTGACCTCATCATTTCAAAGACAAACATTCCCTCAGACCGAAAGATCTGGCTAGCGAGGGGCGACCAGCGACTTGGGAGCTCGCTAAATAGAAAATCATCACATGTATTGCCTGGCAGACGTGCAGGGCCCACTTGCAGGAGGCAATCAGTAGTAACTGACTTGCAAGATTTAGTCTATCCATCCTATCTTATACATTAAATGCCTAATGTAATGGATTTACTGCATGTAAAATTACAATTTTAACCTCCTTTCCTTTATAAATATCGGAAGGAGATGAACGTGAAAGGGGACTGATGCTTGTATGCTGAAACTCTGTAAAAATATTATCAGATCAATACATTACCATGGACGTAGGATCCGATTCACCTAGATTTGGTCAAACCACGTTAAAAGCTGTGTGTTTCCTGTTGTTCTTCCCTTCTTCTTAGTTTTCTTTGCTTAGTTTACTGTCTCAGTACCAGGTTACAGTTTGAGATCCCAGAAGAATCCCTCATTGGCTGGAGTTTGGCCTAGGACTGAATTCCACCGTCAACATTTTGGCACTGTCTGTGGGGATCTCATCTGTTCTGGTCCATTTCTTACTATAATGGCTAAGGGAAGAGCTACCAGAGCTTCAAATGCATTGTTTAACCCTCCAGAGAGTCATGTCTCGACGACAGATTCCTCCATCGCCCCCATCATTGGCATAACCATTGGCTTCCCCCCAACTGGTTCTGTTCAACCAGATGCCATTGTTAACTGCATCAATGGAATACAAACCTAGCTCTAATGTCAGGGGAAGCTAAAAAACATGATGGGAGAGCTCGCTAAAATGATCACGATGTTGGTGCAAACACAAGCTTGAAATGTACAAGAATGAGTTAAGATTGTCACACCCAGACCTACCCCCTAACAGCAAGGGGCTGAACGTTTTGGTGAAGCTGATCAAGAGCAGACTTCAAATCACCATCCGCTTGGCCGGAAAAGTGAAATAAGCCACCAAGTCTCTAGCCAACAGCTGGGGGCTTGGATGTTTTGGTAGAAAGCCTCCTTCAAAGAGTGAAGCATTTGGAGGAGCACCCTCAAGCACGAAGTGATCAAGGTCACTTTGGGGAATAGACTCCTTTCTCCAGGGAAATTGAGGAGGAACTCCTCCCTCACAAACTTAAGGTCCCAACCATTTTACTATACGATAGAAATAGCAACTTGCATGACCATCTGGACCTGTTCAATATCCAGATAGACCTCCAAACTCATAATTCCTTAGTCAGGTGTTATGTCTTTCTAGCTACGTTAGGGGACATTCCTTGAAAATGGTTCAGGAGCCTCCTGGCTCACAGCATTGGCAGTTGGGAGGAATGCCAGGAGAAGTTTGTAGACCAGTACAAGGTGCTAAAGTAGCAACTCGCTCCCCTATGCCATCTCACTACGATCTTCCAGAATAAGCACGAAACACTGAAAGATCCTATTGCTCACTTTAGGCTCGAGGTTAACAATGTAGAAAAGCCTTCAAATGAGGCCATCCTGACTATTGTTTTAGCAGGACTTCAAAGAGATAGGAAGCTATTTAAAAGTTTGTACAAATCTCCAGTTGGCAACCTGGGTGAATTTTATAAGCGTGCTGTGAAGCAGATTAGATGGGAGGAGATTCTTAACTCGCAGAAGTCCGAGGCGAGCAGCCCGGTTCAAAATAAGAAAAAGAGTAACCATGGAGATGAGAAAGACAGTCTCAATTTTTAGCTCGCTAAGAAGGGAAAAGATGAGTGATCCCCATATCCAGGTCACCATAACACCTATAGCATCTTGTCAGAGGCCCAAGATAAGATTTTTGCAATGGAAAGGGACAAGGAGGACTTCGAAAAGCCTTGACCCCTTAAGACTCCCAGTAAGCCCAAAAGCAACTGGGGGAAATTCTACGCATACCATAATGAGTTTGGGCACATCACCTTGGAATGCTGGGCACTGAGGGATGTTATTGAAGATCTCATCAAAAGAGGTCACCTATAAGACTACGTGGTGCAGCCATCCAAGCAATGGCCTGGACAATCTCAGCAAGATCCCGAGCAAGAGTAATCTCCCACAATCAGGACTATTTATTAAATTTTTGTAATTATGAAACTTATTTAAGCATTTTGAATTTCTTTATTGATTTTTAAATTGTTCAAACAGGTGAATTGCCTAAATGGCACTCTCTTATTTGGGCATAAGATCGCCCCAGCCACAAGATTGGCTAACTCTTTTATTTGGGTATGAGATCGCCCCAATTGCACTCATATGCGACCAAATGTCTACAGCTCTCATGTGACTTATCTACTTATTTAGCCATAAGATCGGATCGAGCACGAGATCGCTCATTCTTTTATTTGAGCACGAGATCGCTCACTCTTTTATTTGAGCACGAGATCGCTCACTCTTTTATTTGGGCACGAGATCGCCCCGATCACAGCTTGCATGTGACCAAATGTCTGTAGCTCTCATGTGACTTATCTACTTATTTGGCCACAAGATCGACCCAAGCACGAGATCGCTCATTCTTTTATTTGGGCACGAGATCGCCTCGATCGCAACCAAATGTCCGCAACTCTCATGCGACTTATCTACTTATTTGGCCACAAGATCAGCTCGAGCATGAGATCGCTCACTCTTTTATTTGATCACGAGATGGATCACTCTTTTATTTAAGCAAGAGATGGCCCCGATCGCAGCTCACATGTGACCAAATGTTTATAGCTCTCATGCGACTTATCTACTTATTTGGCCATAATATCGGCCCGAGCACGAGATCGCTCACTCTTTTATTTGAGCATGAGATCGCTCACTCTTTTATTTAGGCACGAGATCGCCCCGATCGTAGCTCGCATATGGCCAAATGTTCGTAGCTCTCATGCAACTTATTTACTTATTTGGCCACAAGATCAGCCCGAGCACGAGATCACTCACTCTTTTATTTAAGCACGAGATCGCTCACTCTTTTATTTGAGCACGAGATCACCCCGATCATAGCTTGTATGCAACTCTCTGATTATGCATGGTTCACATGCGAATTGTTTGTACAACGCTCATGCAATATTTTGTTCATGTTTATTACCCTCAAGAAGGTTTGGCCGATCTGATAATCGAGTATTTCATTATGAGTTATTAAAGCTTGCACTAATGCAAATATAGAAATGAGAACGGCATACAGAGATCACAAAAGAAGATTTTATTCATTAAAAGGCCTCAATAAGGTAAAATTACATCAGAAAGTTATGAATACAAATATGAAAAAGACAAAATACAAGGGGAAGACTATAACTAATTTTCTTCTAGATGAAGGATTGCCGCACAGATGAAAAGGTCCTATCTATCAGAGGGCTGGCTGCAAAGGGACGCACCCTAGCTAATTAAAGCTCGTAAGCCTGCTTAAGTCCTTAAATTTTTTCTTTCAATGCCTTCCCCAGTAGTAAAAACCTCACGGTGAAGTCGAGAGAATATAATCCCAAATCTGTACGAGATCTCTCCATGTTATCAGAGAAGTCATATCTTTGAAACTCCTTATGCAGCAGACCATACACACCCCGACAGGACAACAGAACATCAGAAATAAGGGAGGATCATCTGGGACGTTCATAATTTCTCCATGAAGAAGTAAGAGTGACTTCTTCTGCCTTAAACAGAGCTAAGACTGATCTCACCGAAGAGTCCAGATGAGTCTCCCTGACCGCTTTCATTTATTGCCTCGGAAAGAGACAAGGCTGACCCACCAATGATCAAGAGGCACATACTGCGAGAAGTATAGCCTAGAACAGCTGAAAAGATGGATTCAGCAAAGACTTTGACTAAGTTGAACTCTATGAAGTAAATGACCTTCGAGAAGTTTCAACTCCCAGCTCGTGAAGCAAACTAAGAGTTGGGGGGTTTTATTTTATGTAAAATTCAGATCATCCGTAATGGGCTAAATGAATGGCTCGATCACACGAAGATCCAGCTCAAGGAGCACCTAAAATATTATGCCTCCAGCTTGCATCATGGAGCGACCTCCTCAGCTCAAGCTCAACCTCATCAGCTCAAAGATAGACATTCCCTCAAATCGAAAGATCTGGCTAGCGAGGCGCGACCAGCAACCTGAGAGCTCACTAAATAGGAAACCATCACATGTATTGCCCAACAGATGTGTGAGGCCCACCTGTAGGAGACAATCAGCAATAGCTGACTTACAGAATTTAGTCTATCCATCCTGTCTTATACATTAAATGCCTAATGTTATGGATTTATTGCATGTAAAATTATAATTGTAACTTCCTCTCCTTTATAAATACCAGAAGGAGATGAACGTGAAAGGGGACTAATGCTTGTATGCTGAAACTCTGTAAAAATATTATCAGATCAATACATTACCATGGACGTAGGGTTTGGTTCTACCTGGATTTGGCCGAACTAAGTTAAAAGCTGTGTGTTTCCTGCTGCTCTTCCCTTCTTCTTAGCTTTCTTTGCTCTTTTTACTATCTTAGTACTAGGTTATAGTTTGAGATCCCAGAAGAATCCCTCGTTAGCTGGAGTTTGGCCCAGGACCAAATTCCACTGTCAATAGATACATATTTGTAAAAGAGACAATAAATAATGGATTCATATATAATAGTTATTAAATAGATTCATGTATTAACCAAATGATTACTTAATTAAGTAATCATAATCTATTTAATACTGAGACTTTGAATCTATCATATTAAAAGACTTTGTAAGGCACTCCTTTTACTATAATAGGATGAGATTGCATAAGAACTATGACGTTTTTTCATTACTTCTCTACCTTTTAAAAATAATATTGAAAATGGTTCAAGATAAAGAAGGTGTGTGTGTAAACTTTAGAGGACTTAGCACTTGTGAAGTCTAGTGTGATAAAATCTAAAGGACAATTATGCTAAGTTCATGACTAGTGGTAGTACAATACAACAAAAACTTACAAAGTTTCTTCAGTTGAAGTTTTCTCCAATCCACATAAAGTATATCTGAATCCTTTGTTTAACCAACACAACATGTGTGAATGATCTTTAGAGGATTATGAAATTTCTACTCTACAAATATATTTTGTATATTATAAAAGGTATTCTTATATTGGTATCAAAGCCTAACACATATATTTAAATTGGTTTTCTATTTTAATACTTTGATATGTTTAAGTTTCCACATATAAAGTTATTTTATGATATTATATGTTTTTTTTTTGCATGAATTGTCCTTGTCTTCATAAGGAAATATATATATATATATATATGATATATTTTGTCTCTAACACTTAATTATGAAATGTTCATAGTTGATAAAGATCAAAATATTCCCTTAATTTAAATAATAATAATATAAGGTACAAAAGATAGAAATTCATCTTGAGAAAATCATTTCTAAAGGCCTTCCATTATTAGTATATTATAATAATAGTTTTGCAAATTTTGTTGATACTAAAATGTTAAACCTTATTAAGAACTATTATTATATATTTTATGGAGATAATAGACATGTTATGACTAGTGGGAACATTAACTAAAATGGAATATTATTCACAATACACATGACATGTTTAAACAAAAGGATTATACCTTACTAATAAAAATATATCGATTGTAAAATTGGTGACATGTATGTTTAATTAGAGGTCAAATTATAGTGGGACTCCATTTTTATGGAATTGATATGTGTATCTCCATTGCTTAGGTGCTTAATAAATTCTAAAATAATTTTGTTAAGATACTTAACAAAGTATTCGTTATTGATTTGAAATTCATAATAACTATGTATTTATTTAAAGGAATTTTCAAACTTATAATGAATGAGCATTACTATTGAATTAAAAAAAAATACCTATTTGATGGTTTATTTTGGAATTATGTACTTATTTATTTCTATTTTACAGAAATGACAAGTTATAGTCCTTTAATAAAGATTTTGGATTAAAATCGTTTAAAAGGCTCTAATTATTCTAATTGGAAGAGAAATTTGAGAATTGCTCTCATTGCTAAAAAAAAAAATTGGTATATGTTCTAGATGAAGACACAGCTACTACACCAGAAGATAATGATCCTAAGGATGATTATGAGGCATATAGACCTTGGAAAGAAAATGATTCCATGGCTAAATGTTATGTATTAGCATCACTTGAAAATGGGCTTCAAAAGCAACATGAATCATTAAATTCTACCAAAGAGATCATAGCAAGCTTAAAGGCAATGTTTGGCCAGTAGAATCATTCTGCTAGACAAATAGCCATGAAAGGACTTACGACCACCAAAATGGCTAAAGACACTTCAACTTATGATTATGTGACGAAAATGATTAGATACATTAATGAATTGGATACTCTTAGTGCTCAAATTGATAATAATTAAAGATAGATACAATCTCATCTTCATTACTTGAATCCTTTAATCAGTTTGTGCTCAATTTCAACATCAATAACATGATTGTAACTCTTCCTAAGCTCCACAATATGTTGCAAAGGGCTGAAGATTTGATCAAGAAAGATGAACCAGTTGTCATGGTTTCTGAAAAAGGAGTGTCTTCTAAGTCCAAGAAAAGAAAGTTTGTAAGTAAACAAAAATGCTTCAATAAGAATGGAAAGAAAGACAAATCTAGTGATGAATGTCATTATTGCAAGAAAAAGTGACATTGGAAGAGAAATTGTCGCCAATACCTTACTTTTTTGAAAAACAATTCTAAAGGTATAGGAACCAATTTGTTAGTGAATTCTATTAACTTTTGGTGTATTGACATAGGAGCAACTTCTCATGTTTGTAATACATTCCAAAGGTTTCAGGTAAACAGAAAGTTAAGTGAAAATAAGGTAATGATTGTGATGGGAGCTGAAGCAAGTGTTGTAGTAGTTTCTATAGGAACTTATCATCTCAGACTCTAAGGAGAAGCTATTTTGAACTTAAAATATTGTCTTTATATACCACAAATGAGGAGAATTTCAATTTCTATTTCTAAGTTGGCAAAAAATGGATACACTTTCTTGTTTTCTTGTAATAATTTTACAATAAGGTTGCAAAATAAATTTGTGACAAATGGGTTTCAACAAAATGGTTTATATTTCCCTACCTTAACTTGTGATACTTTTACATATGATGAAAAGAATTCTTCAAGTGTTAAAAGCACTTTGAAAATGAAGCAATATGATATTTCTCCTACTGATCTATGGCATCTATATTTAGGTCATATTAATTTGGAAAGAATTAATAGGCTGGTAAAGGATGGTCCTTTAAATTTCCTAAAATTAAAAAACTTTTTCAACTTGTGACTTTTTTATTCAAGGCAAAATGATTAAACTGCCTTTTACTCAAAAAGGTACTAGATAGAAAGATACATTAAATTTAATATATAGTAATGTATATGGTCCAATAAATCATGTGGCAAGAGTTTGTTTTGTTTATTTCATATCCTTTGTTAATGGCTTTTCAAGATATGGATACATCTATCTTATAAAATATAAATCAAAAGCCTTTGAAAAGTTCAAAGTGTTTCACGCAGAAGTTGAAAAACAAAAAGGTAGATGTATAAAATGTCTTTGGTCTCATAAAAAAGAAAAATATCTCTCTAATGAATGTCATTGCTATCTAAAGGATAATGGAATTTTATTCGAGCTCACACCTCTAGGAACACCATAACATAATGGTGTTTTTAAAAGAAGAAATCATACTTTATTAGATATTATATGATCTATGATGAGTATAATAGATTTACCACTATCTTTTTGGGGTTATGCTTTTGAGACTGCTATTTATTAAATAGAGTTTCAAGCAAATCAGTTCCAAATACTCTATATGAATTATGAACTAGCAAGAAACCAAGTGTAAGACACTTGAAGATGTGGGGTTGTCCAAAATAAGTTAAGAAACAAAGTGTGCACAAGTTGGAATCAAGAACTGACAAATGTTTATTTGTTAGTTATCCTAAAAAGATAATTAGGTATTATTTTTATAATCCTAGTGAGCAGAAAGTCTTTATAAGTTATAATGTAATACTCTTACAAGAAGAATTTGCATTCAAGCATTCCATGAATAGTAAGGTTATTCTTAAAGAACAAAAGGGAATCTTATAAAAGAAATTCCTATCGAGGCACTTATAAAGGAAGACATTCCTTAAACTGATAAGTCTCTTATTCCAACTCATAAGAGTAGCAAAAATGTTCGTCCTGTAGTTAGACTTAATCTTTTGAACAAAATTTTTCTACTGACTTTAGAAGAAAATGAGGAGGATCCATACTCTTCTAAAGATGCCATGTTAGATGGTGATAAAGAGAAATAGATTAAAGTTATGAGATCTAAAATGGACTCCATGTATTCGAATGAAGTTTGGGACCTTGTAGACCTACCTAACGGGATTAAAACAATTGGTTCTAAATAGGTTTATAAGAGAAAACATGGAACAAAAGGAAAGATAGTGACTTATAAAGTAAGATTGGTTGCAAAAGGTTATAATCAAAAGGAAGGAATTGATTATGAAGAAACCTTTTCACCAGTTGCAATGCTTAAGTCCATCATGATCTTATTAGCTATAGCAGCATATTTTATTATAAAATCTGGCAAACAAATGTAAAAGTAGGCTTCTTAAATGGATATCTTCATGGAGATATTTATATGGACCAGCTAGAAAGATTTATATCTAAAGGTCAAGAAAGCAAAGTATGCAAATTTAAGCAATCCGTTTATGGCCTTAGACAAGCTACTGGGAGTCAGAATATCAGATTTGATGAAGCAATCAAAAAGTTTGGCTTTGTTCAAAATTTTGATGAACCTTATGTTTATAAGAACGTGCAAGGGAATGTCATTGTCTTTTTTGTTTTATATGTTTTTGACATTCTTATTAGGAATGATATAGGAATGTTATCAACAATAAAATTTAGGTTATCCACTAAATTCTCTATGAAGGATTTATGTGAGGTATCATATGTTCTAGGTCTTAAACTCTATAAGAATAGGGCTAATAGATTGTTAGAGTTGTCCTAATCTACTTACATTAATAAGATTCTAGCTAAGTTCAACATGCAAGATTCAAAGAAAGTTTTGTTACCTTTTAGACATAGAATTACACTTTCTAAACAAATATGCCCAAAAACACATGAAGAGTTAGAAAGGATGAAAAAAAATACCCAAATGTTTCAGTTGTGAGAAGCTTAATGTATGCCATGTTGTGTTCTAGACTAGATATTGCTCATGCATTGAGTGTTATAAGTAGATTTCAATCTAATCTAGGAGAAGAACACTGGGCAGCAATAAAGAATATTCTAAAGTATTTAAGAAGAACCAAATAATATTGTTTAGTTTATGTTGGTGGGCCATTAAAGGTTGATGGATACACTAATTCTGATTTTCAAACAGATCATGATGATAGAAAGTCTACATCTAGATATGTTTCTTTCTTAAATAATGGAGCTTTTAGCTAGAGAAGTTGTAAACAAAATACAGTTGTATATTCCACAACAAAAGTAGAGTATGCTGCAACTTGTGAAGCTACAAAAGAGGCAACGTGGGTATTTAATGGTATAGACTATTTTTTCCATAGACTACATTTATAGAATTTTGAGAAATTCTTTGTAATCTTAAAGTGTTCACAATCTAAAATGCAAATGGGCAATGTGTTTTAAAAGATTGTCACATGGTTTACTACCATATCTAATAAAATGAAGTGTCATTAGAGTAAAGAGTCTTGGTAAAAATATAAGTGTTTAAATGTAAACATTGAACAAGACTATTATGGAAATAAGTTGGGCTTTAAATGTTTTTTTTTTTTTTCATATTACAGAAAGTCCTTTGACTTAAAGGTATTACTTAGTTTCATAGTAGATTTTATATCACTTTGACATATCAACTGTTGATGTCCAATAGCGGGCTATATATGGATATGTTAGGCTATATTAATGACACATGGAGACTAATGAATATCCAAAATAGAATTTACCACTTTTAATGTAAGAGAGAATATTTAATATAGCGTTATCATGCAATGATTCAAACCCGGCTGGTAAATTGTTGTAAAAATCATATGCTACATACAAGCTTGGGTGCATAAAGGTATGCATAGTCCAAACCTATAAGCTTATATGAAATATTAATTGGTAAAAGGATAAATATGTAAATTAGGTATCTCACACAATTCTTTAATCTTTGGTCAAGATTGTATTTTGTCTTTTGACATAAATGCAATTGTTAATTTGATGAGAACAAACTACTAAAGATATATAAAGATGCCAAAAGTCCCCATGAAACACACCTACTCTTTGAACCATTAATATGAAATGTTTATGATACTGGCTTTAAGTGTAAATGGGAGATTGAAAGACTTGTATGCCCTATAAAGCCAATAAATAAATGAATGAAGTTATTTATTTAGATTATATGTATTGGATACATATTGGTAAAAGAGATAATAAATAATAGATTCATGTATAGTAGTTATTAAATAGATTCATGTATTGACTAGATGATTACTTGATTAAGTAATCATAAATCTATTTAATATTAAGACTTTGAATCTATAGATTCATGTATAATGGTTATTAAATAGATTCATGTATTGACTAGATGATTACTTAATTATGTAACCATGAATCTACTTAATATTGAGACTTTGAATTTATCATATTAAGAGACTTTGTAAGTCACTCCCTTTTACTATAAAAGGATGAGATTATGGGAGAACTATGATAAGTTTTTCATTACTTCTCTGCCTTCTAAAAACAATATTGAAAAAGGGTTCAAGATAGAGGAGGTGTGTGTGTGTAAGCTTTGGAGGACTTTATATTTGTGAAATCATAGTGTGATAAAATTTAGAGGACACTTATTCTAAGTTCATAGCTAGTGGGAGTACAATACAACAAAAACTTACAAAGTTTCTCTAGTTGAAGTTTTCTCTAATTCACGTAAGGTATATCTAAGTCTTTTGTTTAACCAATGCAATATGTGTGAACCATCTTTTAAGGATTATGAAATTTCTACTCTATAAATATATTTTGTATATCATAAAAGGCATTCTTACAAAACCATCATGTTTCTTGCACATGAGCTATCATGACTATTAAATATGAACCTTCTCTTGATCATAAACCATCATGTCTATTGAACATGAATCATCATGTATATTGATCATGAACTATTATATCTTTTGCACATAAACCATCATGCCTATTAAACATGAACCATCATGTTACTTACACATGAACTATAATGTAAAACATAAACTATTGTGTTTGTTGATCATAGACTATTGTGTCTCTTACGCATGAACCATTATGTCTATTAAACATGAACCACATCATGTCATTTGCACATAAACCATTATGATCATTAAACATGAATCATTGTGTCTCTTGATCATGGACTATCATGTCTCTTGTGCACAAACTATTATGTCTATTAAACATAAACCATCATGTCTCTTGCACATGAATCATCATGTCCATTGATCACTAACAATATGCTTCTTAATCATAGATATTTGTTCAGATCAATATGTCATACTTTTGACAATTAAATGGATGACAAATTATATTTGCAAAGCAAAGCTTCCTCCATGTGTAGCAAATAAAACCTATCTAATATCAATATGTAACATTATGTAGTCATCCATGCTAATAACAATTTGAACCATTGTAAAAGAGAGAGAGAGAGAGAGAGAGAGAGAGAGAGAGAAATAGATCCAAGGATATATTATAGCAATATTTAGTAATATATCCATAATAAATAATGAAGGTTAAAGCATAGGATAATCAATCTTTTCGGCCCTTGTCCAAGCAAAATAATAATTACTCTTTATTTTAGAGACCATAATTGGCTTTATCTACACCATGGGCACCAAGCCTTTAACAACTTATTAGATATTATTTTTTTTTTTAAGTAAAACGTTGGCAATATAAATTGCCAAAATAGAAATACATATTAACTTACTTGGCAACAAAGGATAAAGGATTGTGTTATAGATTCTTGATACCATAATTGTCATCATTGTTTCAATTCCTTTTCGACATTCATATGTTTATCCTCTTCTAGTTGTTGCTTATGTGAACATTATCACATAGACTTATTTGGAAAACACATGTATATTTGTCTATTGACTTGTCATTGCCAATCAAATTTTGTAGATTCTATCTTCTTCAAAATGTCATAAATCATGTCTAAACTCCACCTTCTTCAAATAAGTGATTTGAAGATTGTTTCCATAAAAATCTTTAGATTGTTAAAAAAAAATACAAATTGAGTAATAAGAAAATAGTGATAAAATAAATAGAACAAAAAAAAGAAATAGTTTTGAGATGTGTATTACATTTTTTTAAAAGCTTTTATGCCTCCAAGATATAATAAAACTCAAAACTCTCCGACCTGAAGTGGTGAAAATAAATTAGTAAAAAATCCTATTTATAATTGTTGAATAAATGTAACTTCTCATTATATAACTATCACAAATAATTATATCTTTTCAAAATATTAAATTCTAAAATAATAATAAAAGAAAATTATTTGTCTAGCAATATAAATTTAAGAGTTCATCTTTAACTCTTAATGTATATAAAATTATGAGAGAAAGTCCATAAATAAATTCTCTTTAAATTTTCATTTATATATCTTTTAAAATTGATTTTTCTAAGCAATGTATGCCTAAGATTAATAAACTATCAACACAAATTATCTAAATCCTTCGTCCTTTATCAATATTTAATAACTTAATAATTGATTTTCGTTGTAATATCAAACATGCATTTAGGAGTTACACGTTGATTATAAGTAAATGGCTCAATTTTGTATTACCATCTCCCATCGTCAACTCTTGTGTTCTCGGGCGGTTGCAGAGAGAATAATTAAAAGACGGATTTCAAATGTGTTATTGGGATCGTGATCCGTAGTGATGGAAAACATTATCATTCTCGTGTGCAAGAAAAAAAAATTATGGATTACTAATTTTATTTGATAAATACTTTGAAAGCTTGCTGTTTTTTTATATTTTGTTAATAAATTATATCAGAAATTTTAAATTAAGAAAAAAAACATAAGTACAGTATAAAGTATAAAGAAAAAAATTACATAATTTGTTGTCAATTTTGAAAATTCTAATTAAAATCTTAAATCATACAAAATGTCATAATTAACACATGATTTATTTATTAACCCTTTTTATTCAATCATTTGATTTTTTATAAATCTTTTAAATAAGTATTGCAATATATTATAGATTAATTTGTTAAGCCTTTTTCTGATATAATTTTGAACTTATTTTTATATATTTATTTAAAATTTTATTTTTCTAATTTAATTCCCATTAATCATATAAGAGAGAAATCAGTTAAAAATTATATAAAAATAATGGCGTGACAAATTGGCATTTAATGATATCATAAGATTTTTAAAAAAATCATATAATTAAATATAAAATCAATAAATAGACGAAATATATTAATTATAAGATTTTATATAATTTAAATATTTAATTTCAAAAGTTTTAAAATTATTAGGGACAAAAATCAATCACGCAAGTTAAAGGCAGTTTTCTATTATTTTTTTTTATAGAAAAAATAAAACAACCTTGGAAATGCTCGAGGTTAATGTCCCTGTCCAAGCTAAATAATAAAACTAACCGCACATCCCATTTTTTGTGAGGACAACAAAATTTAAATATAATAAAAACACCACAGCCAGAGCCAAAGCATCAATGTCAAGTGGCAAATTAAAATAATATAATCTTTGTCCTTAATGGGGTGGGTGCTGTCCTCGAGAAATAAATGAAGACAAAAAATTTTATTTATATCTCAAAGTTGGTAGCTCTTGCAATTTTGATATCGTCATCAAGGAATATTTATCATAATAATAAATTTAGTAAATTGATATTGTATATATACTTATAATAATACATTTTATTTTTTAAAATGTAATTCACGTTTCAGAAAAGTTGAAGTTCATTTTTTACCCCATTGCCCATCTCACTGAATTTTCAACGTTAAGCAACGGCGGATGACTGGTGTTTACGTGTACCGCCAAAATTTGAGAGTAGAGTCAAAAATAGCGGTTTATCAAAGTGAGAAAATGCAATAGTGGTTTACCACTTGTAATCTAGTTTACAAATTTACATTAATTTCCTTTCAATTTTAAAAACCTTGCAAAGATCTCACATAAAAAAAATTACACTTATGATCAAATTAAAATTTATTTTTGATAAAAAAAATTTCATATTATTTAATTCAAATTTCATAGTATTATCTGAAAGAATAAAGAATCAAAATCCTCTAATTCCTAACATATAGTATATCAAAAACAATCACCGGTAATCCAATTGTAATTTAAAGGTTACTAGATATACCTGGAAAGGAAGTTGAAGTTGAAATCATCACATATATGTGCCCTGCAAAGAAGGAAAAGGGAAGAAGCTATTCTTATTCCACTCAGAACACTCTGATCAGTTTTGATGGGGAAAATAGAACTTCTGATGATGATTAGGAATAAGGGCCTCCCCTGTGAATATAAACTAGATGGGCCAAGTTAATCCATCATAGCAAGCCCAATCGCAGAGCCTAATATCTACATTAGGGATGGCAACGGGGCGGGGCGGGGGCGGGGAATGGGGTCCCCGTCCCCGATCCCCGCCGGGGATTTTTTTTTCATCCCCG
>JANHAO010010947.1:0-17310 GCA_026873985.1 Saraca asoca | reverse complement strand
ATACAGAATATTATGAATTCTTTTAAATAATAGTTATGAAAATGCATTAGTATGTATATGTATGTTCTAATAAATGTTGCTTGCCTAAAATAATATTTTCATGTTACATGATATTTTTAGATTATTTGTTTAGGATTCTAGACCCATTGAGAAATTTAGTGGTAACCCTCAAGTGCACTTGCGACCAAAGCATCGTACAGGCGTGATGGATGAATTGGGGTGGTGGTAGTTATATTTATGATGTATGGTTACCTTTGGAAATTTTTCCATTGGGGTTTCAGTTGATTGTTTTGTATATGCATTACTATATTTTATAAAATTTATTGAATATTTTCTTATGTCCACATTGTGATGAATATTTTCCCTAATATCATGTATTGTTGTATATTTCATTTTTGTTAAATGTTACATTATAATTGTTTAATTATTTTAATGACTAAAGCTTCCAAACTTGTTGTGAAGTTATGACATCTAAATGGATAAGCATATTTTAACAACTACATATATATATATCGAGCATGGTTTATAAATGGAGTTTTTAGGTGAGCACAAGATTGTTTACTCATTGAGTTTCTATGAAACTTACCCCTTTCTTTTCCCTGTTTTTCAAAGTTCAGAGTTCCAAATTCTTCTTCTACTTCTCTATCCCATACTGATATAGGATCTGCTCATGGTTTGAGTGGATCTTCCTATCGAGATTAAAAGTATATAAATGGTGAAAACCAGTGACAGTTGGTAGGATTGTATATACATGTATTGTGTATGATTGTTAGATGTTTAGTAGGATGCAAATTATATAGTCTGGGCCATTGTATATTATTATGTTGTTATACAGGTCATGATGGGCAAGTAGCCCTCGTGCTATTGTATAGGCCTTATGACCAGGTGTCTGAAAAACAGGGGAAACTCTGTCGAAATTTTGTTAGGATTTAATATTTAAATATTTCATCGTTGATTGATGAAATAGTGAGTCATTAGTATATTAGTTGCATTGTAAGGCTTGTAGGGGGTTTCCTGATAGAAGGTGATTCCTAATTGTGACCTTCTACACCGATCACGTTCCTTGAATCGAGGCGTGACAATTTATCATTTCCATTTTACCTTTAACCTATATTTATATCGCTTAATCGTGAATAACTAACAACAACTTTATCAATTGAAGTGTACCTTTATCATAGTTTATTAAAATAAAATTTATCATACTTTATCCTTAATCTATATTTATTATTCTTACTTTTTTTACAGTATAATAAAAAATCAATTACTTTTGGTCAGATTTCATATTTTCCTTCTATTTCTTTTCTTGTTTCTTATGTGGTTGATTAAAGAGAAAAAATATTAAAAAAAATGTAGGCAAAGCATGAATTTAATTTATTATTTGATGATTTCATTAAAAATGTTGAAAATTTTATAATTGTCAAATAATACAAAATAATTATAATATAAATTATTTTTAAGAATAAAAATAATTCTATCCAGACAAAATTTTTAATCCTAACATGTTATATATATATATATCTGATAACAAATAAATAATAGTATAAATTTATATAGTTAAATTACTTATTTGATTGTATATTAGATATTTGATAGTATTATATCTTATTCTTTACTATAGTATCATAACCTCCAAACATGCCCTTATATCTATTGCAAATTGTTCTTTTAATTTTTAACTGAAGTTAAAAAATATTTTTTTATTAGTAAAGAATAAAAACATGTGTTATGAGTAAAATATATAAGAATTTCTCCAAAAGTTGTATCCATTAGAGTCCTGTATTCTCATTAAAGGTGTGTTTGTTTTAATAGAAAATCATCTTTGGAAAAATGATTTCAATGTTTTCTGTTGTTTTGATGTAAAAACATTTTCAGTCACGGAAAATTGGAACACCACATTTCCGCCTATGCATGACTGAAGTTGTTTTCCTACGGACTCGAGTGGTTGTTTTCCTATGTGTAAACTATATTATTCCATAATTTTATTTTTGATCTTAATATCTGTATAAGATTATTAATTTATATTTAACTTGTGCTATTAAAACTACTTATATAGAATGAGACCCAAAATAATAAATTTTTTGATGAATTTATGTAAATTTTAGTCTTTATTTTAAGATGATTATGCTTGAACAGTAACTTTGTCAACATGGTGCAATTGAAATCAATTGACATAGGGTTTTTTTAGGTTACTTTATCACGAATATAACCTTCTTTGAATAATTAAAAATGATTAAAAAATGTGTCTTGTTGAATAGCTCAGATTCAGCGTCAATGGCGGATGGGCGTTTTGGATATATTTATACAATACATTTGGATATTAGACATAAATAATAAAAATTAGAATTTAAATGTGTCTTGCGCCTATTATAATGTGAGATTGTGAAATATAATGCAATGTAGGTGCTTTTATATTCAGTATTGATGCAAGTTGTTTAACATCCTATTGTTTATGTTTGATCATATAATACAAATAATTATTTTGAAAAAATTTATTAAACTGAAGTTCTAAGCAATTTTATGACATTAAGGGTCTTTTTCTTTTTAAAGATGTATGACTTGTTTTGAATAATTATCATTAAAGTAAAATTATTCATATTGATCCATAAAGTTTTAAGCTATGAATATTCACGGGATTGATTTTTAATTATTGTATGCAGCTGCCTGTCTAAAGGGGATTGTTGTTTGTTTTAATTAGAAATGAGTTTCTTGAAGCCTATTAATTTTTGGGGTTGCTCTAGTTTTGTCCAAAAGGATTGGTTTCAACGTTCAGGTATTCTCTTAGTTGACTTTATAATTAGAAGGATCTCTTGCCTGCTGCATTCTTTATCCAAAGTGAAGACTGTAGTGATATACCTTATTCATATGTGTGTATATATGTCTATATATAAAGCACTTAGTGTATGACATTACGGCATAGTAGTACTCAAAATATAATTTTTTTCCCTTTTGAGATGGAATATGTTTATATAGTATTAAAAAATTATATTTAATGTATAGATTTTTTTTTTCAATTAGTGTAAATTTATAATGGTTTGATTGCTTATTTCATGAGTATTATTAATTTTTACAATTAAATTTGCTTTCCTATGGTACTATAAATTTTCTGTGTATTTTGGATTGTAAAGCCAAAATTATATGATCAAAACTTCATTATTTTATGAACTTGTGGTTGGAGATGTAAATTAGAAATTTCAAATTTTACCATGATAATTTTATTATGAATTATTATGTATTTATTCTGAGTCATTGACATTTTATATAAAGTCGTTTTAAAGCTATTGTAATAACGTTTTGTTTCCCCTAACCGCATTAAACATAAGGCGATGAGCTTTTTATTTAAATATCAAAATATTTGATACAATTTGTGAACAAACATTTTTCACATTTCAAAGTCATAGATGTGCTTTATGGAAGCACAAATGTTTTATCATTTATTCATATGTTAAGATTATGTAATTTTGTGATAATAACTTTTCTTTACAGATTTTATGATCTCAATAACTGCCGGCATCTCGTAAAATAGGACGATAGATCAAGATCACGTCGTTCAATTGACTTAATCTTATTTAAACATGTCAACCTGACAAAATTGGCTCATTCTAGATGATCGGCCCTGAAATGGCTTGCCCTAGACAACTGACTTCGAATGACTCGTCTTGGATGGCCAACGTTGAGCGGCTCTATATGGATGACCAGTCTTAGTCGTCACTTGCCACGTGGTACCATCCCATTTAATTTTACTTATGCTGCACATGTTGGATTGTGGAAATCACGATATTGGGGTCCAATATCACGCCAAATATCATCTCTCCAAACAGTATAAATAAGAGCTTTCCTCCCACTCCGAGGACCAAGGTTTACACATTTTTTTACTGTTACTTTGAAGAAATTATTTAATGGATTTTTGCATAGCTTCATTGAACGTAATCTGCGACTCTTATGTCACTTATATGCTTGTTCAGTATTGACAGCTTTTTGCTTTGTAGACACGCCCCATCAGACTCAAGTTCTTGGCACCATCAAGGGAGAGTGCTAGAACCCTCTACCTCTTGTTTCTCCAGATCATCCTCTTTCTCTAGAGGGAGGCAACCGTTCGCAGCAACTCCAAAGGGAAATCCATCAAATAGAGAGTGAGCTTGAAAGAGATGTTTTGGTGGAACAAGTCCAATACCTGCGATCTAAATTAGAGCAATTGTAAAACCTCTGTCATCAATCGCCGCACCATTCTCCCCCTCCACCTCCACCTGCTTTGTTGTTACATGTAGAAAACCTACTAAATTACATGCTTATAAACAGCTCCCAGGCCCAAACTCAGCCAAAATGACTTTCCTAAACTCACCAAAAACTCTTCCAAACGCAAACCCATCATAATTCTCAACATTCACAATATCTCCAAATGGTGACCACCACCATCTTTTCTGGCATGTCACCTTTGAGCATCGGCCAAGGTGGCCTACCCTCATTTACAAGTTGACAACCCTTGTATAGCACCCGATCTTCCATGATCATATTGCTAACCTATGAGCCATATGACTTTTTAAACCTAAGGTTTTCTCAATTAACTAAGACCCAAGCATCAACCATTGCGAAAAATTTCCATCCATTTGCTAATCATATAATAAATACCCCATTATCACCCAACTTCAAGCCCTAAGTCATTTGGACACCTATAATGGCCCTATGGATTCCCATAAGCATTTAGAGGCATTCCAGGAGTCCATGCTCCTATAAAATGTCACAGACGCCATCATGTGCCAAGCATTTTCTATAATCCTGAAAAACGTAGGATTATAATGGTTCAATACTCTTTTAAAATAGTCCATATCTTAGTTTAAGCTTTATCACTCACTTTGGTACTAGCTTGGTGTCAAAAAAGACCAGCGGCCCCACTAAATTTTCAACAAGGAAGCAAGAAATGCTCAAAGAGTATTTGGCTAGGTTTAATCACTTAGAATTAGAAATCAAAGATTTGGATGAAGGGATTGTGATCCATCAATTATTCTCAAGAATGCAATTTGGTCACCTCTCTTTGTCATTGGCTAAATGGCTAGCAACATCTTTGGTGGAGATTTTAGGTCAGTTGAAAAAGTATATTAATGTTGAAGAGATGGAGGCTGCAAGGAGAATGGTAGAAAAGCCCCCAGGGAAGGAGGAGAGTTAACCATTCATGGAAAGGAGGTAGATACACCAAGCACTTTCCAAGAGATGTTTCAACAATTATGAATTGCTAAGTGCGCTGAAAAAGCATTATTGTCAATGATGTACAAATGGCACAGTTAAAGAAGCTCCTACCATAAAAGAAGTGAAGATTCCCTTCAATCGATAATAGTAAATATTATCAGTTTCATAGGGGTTATGGCCATGAAACCAAAGATTATGTCACATTGAAAGATAAAATTAAGCAATTGGTCCAAATGGGGCACATGTCAAAGTAAAAAAAAGAAATATCAACCATGAGAGACACAATCGAGTGAGAAAGGGTAGGAGCATTTGCCCCAGAGAAAAGGAAAGGAGATCTTAAAGATTGAACCTCTAACATCTGACACCATCAAGACAATTAGGAGAGTTTGCTAAAGAAGGGTTATCTATGAATGCTAGCAAGCACTGTCTTTAGCAAATCATGAATCATGAAGCCAAAAAGAAGGAAGAGAAATATGAGACCATATCTTGTATTGAGGAAGATTTTGATGGCATTGACAAGGAGGCCGATGACTCGATGGTTTTCACTACTTTTATCCATAACTTCTTAGTAAAAAGGATGCTAGTTGATCAAGGGAGTTTTGACATACTTTACCCTTACACTATAAAAGCATTAAATATACCAGGTTACATGTACAAACCTTGTAATGGTGTGTTAATTAGTTTTTCAGGAAAACAAGTGTCAATGGAAGGATTGGTTGCCTTTCACATGATAGTCGAAACACTACCATATGAGCAAACTGTTAAAGTTGATTTTTTGGTTGTGAAGGTGCATACTAATACCTATAATGCCATTCTAGGCTGGACATCGTTAAACCAAATAAGAGCTGTGGTATCCATGTTGCCTTTATTAATGAAATTTTCAACCCTAGCAGGTGTGGGGAAAGTAGGAGTGAATTAGAAGACAACTTACAGATTTTATATGATCAACCTTGAATTAGAAAAGGTTGAAAGGAGTAAAAGTGGCATAAGATCAATCATTATCAATTGACTAATAAAATGGGAGTGTCAGGCAATTGAAACAGCAAACCTAGACGTTTGAAATCTAAACCAATGTCTAAATTAATTGAAGTAAAACTCTTTAGGGAAGGAGATGAATGAATGGTGAAATTGGAGCAAACTTGTCCACAAAGGAAAAGGAAAAACTCATCAGTTTGTTCAAAAAGTATGTAAAAGTCTTTGCCTAGAAACCATATGATATGCTCGAAATTGATCCTACCATTGCTTACCACTAACTGGCACTTGACCCATATGTGAGACCAGCATAGCAAAAGAAAAGGAATTTTGGTTCTAAAAGGTTAAAAGTAATTAAAAATAAAGTAAATAAGGTTATACATGTTAGATTTATCTAAAAAGTATCCAACACGGCATGATAAGTAAATGTGGTGCTAGTAAAAAGACCGAATGGAGCATGGCTTTTGTATGTGAATTTTACTGACCTTAACAATGCATGCCCTAAAGATTTTTACCTTCTACCTAGCATTAATCAATTGGTAGATAATGCTTCTACTTTCAAGGTATTAAACTTCAAAGATGTGTTTTTCAGGTATAGTCAACTAGTGACGCACTTCAACATTGAAGAGAAAATAGCCTTTATGGATGATCAAGGTGTCTATTTCTACTAAGTCATGTCGTTTGGCCTCAAGAATGTGGGGGTGATGTACTAGCAAATGATAAACAAGGTGTTCTCAGAACATATCAAAAGAAACTTGGAAGTGTATATGGATGACATGTTAGTCAAGTCAGAAAGAATAGCAAAACATTGGGAAAATCTGGAAAAGACATTTAACATTTTACAAAGAAATTAAATGAGGCTAAATATGTTGAAATATGCTTTCGATATGCGACCAGGGAAGTTTTTAGGCTATATGCTTACTAAAAGAAGGATAAAGGCAAATTGCGCAAAGTGCTAGGGGACTATTAACATGAAGAGCCTAACAAACATCTAAGAGGTGTAGGTGCTGAACGGATGACTAGCAGCCCTAACTCATTTCATGTCTAGGTTAGTGACAAGCACCTTCCCTTCATTAAATTACATAAGAATTTTAATTTTGTATAGAATGATGAATGTGAACAAGCTTTTACCAAGGTCAAAAAAACACTTATTTGCTCCACCAATATTATCAAAATCATGACCAGGAGAATCCTTCTACTTGTACCTAGCAAATTTCACTGAGACAGTTAGCGCAATCTTGCTAAAGGAAGAATGAGAGAACAAAAACTAGTTTACTTTTTGAAC
The DNA here is from genome assembly GCA_026873985.1 of Saraca asoca. Lineage (NCBI taxonomy): Eukaryota > Viridiplantae > Streptophyta > Magnoliopsida > Fabales > Fabaceae > Saraca > Saraca asoca. Next base: position 9,872 of record JANHAO010010947.1, on the reverse strand, counting down.
AAGACTCTACAAGGTCCTAATCTTTGACATAGAAGATAAAAAAGTTAACACATGCTCTATTTTTCACATAAAAAAAAGGCTAAAACCTTATTTCCAAGCTCACCTAGTCATAGTCAGGATAGACCAACCTATCAGAAAATTTTTGCAAAACTCAAATCTTAACAGGTTAGTTGGTGGCCTAGTAGGTCAAGCTATTAAAGTATGATTAACTATTTTAACTCAAAAATGTGCTAAAAGCTCAAATACTGATAGATTTTATAGTAGAAAAGACAAAGGAAGGAAATGGCAATGACAACCAAGCTTGGAAGCTATTTGTTAATAGGTCATTAAATAAGAAAGGTAGTGAAGTAGGAATAATCTTAGAAGGGTCGCAAGGGATCTCACTTGAATTTTCACTTAAGTTCAATTTTCATGTCACCAATAATCAAGCATAATACGAAGTATTGATAGTTGGATTAAAACTCACCTATAAAATAGGCACATGGCAGCTAACAATAATGACTGACTCGCAACTGGTCACAAGTCAAATAAAATGAGAATATGAAACCGAGAACCTCAACTTGTATGATATATGGACGAAGCTAAACAATTGTTAAAAGAGTTCAAGTATGAAGTAAAGTAGATTCCAAGAGAGGTTCTAAGAAAGGTGAATGATCGGGTAGACACTTTAACGAAGTTAGCCAACATAAAAGGGACCATCAACAATAGAACACTTATCTAGAAAATGATGGAAATGCCAAGCATATAAGAAACATAAATCATAAACATCGAGAGGGAATCAACATGGATGGATCCAATAATAGCATACTTAAAGGATTGAAAGATACCTAATGATAAAATTAAGGCAAAGAAATTGATAACATAAGTGGCTTATTTCTTCCTCAATAATGGATGTTTGTACAAAGAGGAATTTGCCTTGCCAACTCTATGTTGTCTTCAACTAGATGAAGCTAATTACCTTTTAAGGGAACTTTATGAAGGAATATGTGGGATTCATATTAGGGGAACAACAATGGCACTAAAATTCATATGATTAGAGTACTTTTGGCTGACCATAAAAAAAGAAGGCTTACAACTTGTCAAGGAATGTAATAGGTGCCGAAGGTTCACCTATGTATCACGAGAGCTTACTAGCATGCAATGATTGATCTCTACCCCTTGACCCTTTGCATAGTAGAGGCTAGACCTTTTGGGACTATTTCCAAAAGCTATAGGTTAGAGGAAGTTCTTCTTAGTTGCAGTTGATTATTTCACTAAGTAGGTGGAAGCCAAACCTCTTGGCATAATCACCACTCAAAATACCAAAAATTTTTTATGGAAACTTATGTATGAGTATATAAGACCGAAAGATAAAATGGAAATAATACTACCCTTCTCCAATCTGATTATTAGAATACTTACATGTAGGTTTGGACTTCCTGAGGTAGTTATCTTAAACAATAGGAATTCACTAGCAAAACTTTTACGAATTTTTGTGAAAGATAGTCTTTTTGGCAAAATTTCTTAAAAATAATTATATGCGAAAGCAATGACTGATGCTATTTTTTATGTTAGAATATCCCTAAACAAATGATCAAGCAGAATCATCTAATAAGGTAATCATCGAATGATTAATGAAGAGACTAAAGGCATCCAAAATATGTTAGGTGGAAGAGCTGTTGAGCATTTGTTGGTCAGATAAAACTAATCCACACTTAGCCATGAAAGAAACACTTTTAGGTTAACCTTTGGTTTGGAAGCAATGTTTCTAGCCAAACTAGTGCAAGAAAGTGAATGAAGAAGTTAGTTTGAGGAGTTAAAAAATAAAACAAGATTATAGGAAGAACTAAAGTTCATTGATGAAGTCAGAGAAACAACACATGTTCAAGCAAAAGAATACAAACATAAACAGACCCTTTTTTTGATAGGGAAGTCAATCCTTGAAGTTTCAAACCTAGAATTTTGTTCCTAAGAAAGACTGAAGGGGTAAGAAGTTTTGTTGAGGGAAGAAAATTAGCTACCAAAAGGGCCATTCCAAATGAGAGAAACTATAGGGAATAAGGCATACCTCTTGGAAAATATGCAAGGAACAATGATCTCTAGAACTTGGAACATATCTCATTTAAAGGAGTATTTTGTATAAATTAAATAAAGAATGAAAAGTTTGAAAAAAACCATACAAATTGAGTAAAGAATGAGAAATTTGAAATAAATAGATCCTTCAAAGTAAATCATCTAAGTAGATCATTTGATATAAATCATTCAAGTAGATCCTTCAAAATAAATAATCAAAGCACCCCTCTCAGAATAAGTCATCCAAACAAGCCTCTCGAAATAATCATCCAACCAAATAGGTCCCTTAGGATATTTGTCTAAGATCTCGTGGAAAGATTATGTGAGAAAACCCTTTGGATAATCAAACATGGAATTCCTTGAAAAAATTATACCAAGAGAATATCATAGAAAACATGAAGGCCCATTGGAAGTTAGAAATTGTTATAGGAAAAAAACGACCTCAAGAGAATAAGATAAACCCAAGCCCGGCAAAGGCCAAGTCCCTCGGCTCACCAAGGACGCCTAGCAAGCTTTGCTTCGCTCTCCATTAGAAAGCGACACAGCAAGGTTGCCACTAGACCAGCTCGTAAAGTGGTCGACAACCCTGCTCGAGCTCTCCACCTCACTACAACAACATTGAGCTCACTACAATGACCCCGAGCTAGGAACCCCAGCTTGGGATGGCAAACACTTCACGCAATAAGACTATACCAAGTGGAAGGCACATACAAGTACTAGCCCACAGTTAACAAGAGGGGCCTACCCCACAGAAGGAGCCTGTAGTAGTCGAATTGCAAGAGTTTGTCTATCTTTTCTATTTATTTCTTAATATAACACAACTGTAGCTTGTGATAAATGTATGTAACCCTTCCTTCCTCTATAAATAGGATTGCATTATTAGAATAGAGGAAGAGGCCAGCAACTTGTAAGCTAATACTCTGTAAAAAACACTCCTCCATATTAATAAAAACTCTGCCGCATTGCTATCCGGATTTAGCCGAACTATGTTAAAAATATTGTGTCACACTTCTCCTTCTTCCTCCCTTTTGCCTTTTTGCACTTCGAAAGCAATATTGGATCCTAGAACTCATTACCCGTTAGTCGGAATATGGGACTCTCTGTACGAACCAAATTTCAATGTCAACATTTTTGGCGTCATCTGTGGGGATCCATCTGCTTTTTGAAGTCCTCGTTGTAACTTAACAATGGCGAAAGGGAGAACCACTTAGAGCTCAACCACTCCAGCCCTCCGACTGATGAACACTCCTGTTGTGGGGGCTTACCAACAGTCTACTACTGCCCTTGACACTCAAGAGGCTTAAATGCCTGCTTAACCCTAACCAGCACTTGAATGCACGGTAAGAGAGCTGATCGAGATCGTAAAAGCGCTGGTGCAGGCTCAAGCTCAGAGCACGTAGAGACAAGAAAAAATAATGGCATAGCTCCAACAGCTTCGTAAAGAGGCTCAGTGGGAAACTCATGAAGATTGTGATAGTCAACAACTAGGGGGTTCACAACAAGCAGGAAGCTCCACCCCCTCAGTCTGAAACACAGAACCAGACAATGGAGGAAATCCTCCATAGGCTCAAATGGCTAGAAGAGCGTTTGCAACCTCAAAGCCACCAGCCTCGTCATGAGGAAAGCTCTCCATTTTCTATGGAGATCGAGATGCGACCTCTCCCACGGAAGCTCAAAATGCCCGTGATCCCGTTATATGATGGGAACAGCGACCGAAGTGACCACCTGGATGTGTTCAATATCTAGATGGACCTCTAGACAATTGATCTTCTAGTGAAATGCCATGTCTTTCCGGCCATATTAGGAGGAGCATCTTAGGCGTGGTTCAAAAACCTCCCACCTCGCAGTGTTAATGACTAGGAAGAATGCCAAAGAAAGTTTGTTGACCAATATCGAGTGCTAATGAGGCAGCTCGTGCCTCCCTGCCATCTCGCAATGATTTTTAAGTGTAAAAATGAGTCGTTAAAGGACTATGTAGCTCGATTCAGGCATGAAGCTAACTCCATGGAAAATCCTTTACAGGAAAGTCTCTTAATAGCCATCTCAACAGGATTTTGTAAAGATAAAAAACTATACAAAAGCCTCTACAAGTCCCTGGCTCAAGACCTCACTAAATTCTACGAGCGAGCTACCAAATAAATAAGATGGGAAGAAACCTTAGGAACAGAGGAGCCTAGACATAGAGTGAACCTCAACGGTCCCACCAGAGCAAAAAGAGGGGCAGCGAAAGCCATGATGACCCCACTCCTCAGTCCATGAAGAAAGTGAAGCTTTAGCGACCTGGAGGTCACTTTGAAAGCTACAGCGTCCTATCCAATACATAGGATAAAATTTTTGTCACAAAAAAGAACAATGAGGACTTCAGAAGCCCAGACCGATGAGAACCAATGCCAAGTCCAGAGATCCAAGCAGATTCTGTGCTTACCACAATGGGGCTGGACATACCACATTAGAGTGTCGGGCACTGAAAGACGCCATTGAAGACCTCGTCAAAAGAGGATGACTATAGGATTATGTGGTAAGGCCGCCAGGGCAGCGCGCTCAACAGGCTCAATGAGTTACCACCTAAGAGCCTGAGCCCTCCATCAGAACCATATTCTAATCCTATAACATTCACTTGTCATCAATGACGATGAGTTGTATCAACTATTGTATGTTGAATCAATGTAAGTTGCCGATTGGTCAAGAAAGCATTATCAAGAACAGTGAGTTTTCTCCTCGTCATTGCAAGGATTCATCTAGGGGTGAGATGGCATAAGGCCTACCCCGTCGATGCATCCAGAGCGAGCCATATCTCATGAACTGTGACCAAGAGTACAAATTCCCTGACCACTGAACAACAAGCTTGCTGTGGTACGGACGTTCGATCTCGCTATGTGATAAGTCGTAGTCTCAACAAAAACAAAACCTATTTGAGGGTGAGATGGCCCCAAATCCTATCTCACATCCAAGGGTGAGATGGCCTAGAGCCTACCTCGCGATAGCACAAACATAAAACCTATCCGGGGGCAAGACAGCTCCAAAGCTTACCTCGCATTCGAGGGTGAGATGGCCCGTGAGCCTACCTCGATAGTATTCCCGAATTGAACAATGGATGACCAGCTTGCCACATGGCAGGGATGCCAGAATGAACTCATCGTAGCTCTCATGCATCACATACATTCATGGCTAGCATGCAACTAGAAAATCATGATATGCACACCTAATTTCTCATTAGTCACAGCTCACATGCGACCTGACTCTCATTTGCTGAAAACATCCAAACAAAGGGAAGAGAACTAAAGCACAGTCGATTGGCTAAAGGAACATTTCATTAATCATCAGAAATGTACAATCACCGATGCATAGAAGCATCTAATACAACATTCAAAAAGCTTATACAACAAAAAAGACCTCGCTCAACGAGGTGAAATTACATCAGATGAAGAAGAAATATAGAAACAAAGGCAAGAAGCCTGCAAGCTTAATACTACCATTCTGGTAAGAAAATGATGAGCCTGCTAAACCAGAAGGCAAACTTCCTCCAGTAGGAGGACCAGCAATTCCACTCCTATGGCCTTCTCAGACCCAATCGATGGTCCTTCCTTGACCAGACCCAGAGCAAATCAAAAGGCACCAAGGGCCTGGCCAGCAACGCTGGATTCTATAGAGGGACCTAGGGAAGATAGCCTAAGATCAGCCTAAGATCTCCCAGTAGCCTACCAGATGGATCCTGAGTGGAGCCATGTGCAATAGGCTATCCATGCCTCCTAACACTCTGTAATAGGCCATCCATGTCTCGACGACCTTTGTTAGAAGGTAAGACAACGAGAATGCAGAGGGCTCATCAGTCTCCTTCATTGAACTTCTCTAAGGCAAAAGAGGAAATCCCTTAGGCTGTAGAAAGACCAACTCGATCCCCTGAAGGATCCAGAAGGTATCCAACTGATCTTCATCCAACGGACCAAAACGAGCATCAATGCCATGCCAATGGCCAAAAATGGTAAACAAAAGAGAGCATGGCCTAAAAATAGAGTGAAAAGACATTAGAAATGATAATTTGGTCAAGCAAGGACTCTGACTGGAGACACAAATAGAGCCTCGAAAAACTTACAACTCTCGATCCACAAAGCAAACCGAGAGTTGAGGGTCTTATGTTATAGGCAAAAAGCGGCCTCACAAGAACAAGACAAACCTAAGCCCGGTAGAGGCTAAGTCCCTCGGCTTACTAAGGATGCCCAGCAAGCTTCACTTTGCTCTCCATTAGAAAGCAACATAGCAAGGTTACCACTAGACTAGCTCGTAAAATGGTCGACGACCCTGCTCGAGCTCGCCACCCCGCTACAGCAACATCAAGCTCACTACAGCAACCTTTCACAGTGACCCTAAGCTAGGAACCCCAACTCGAGATGGTGAACACTTCATGCGGTAGGACGATACCAAGCAGAAGGCACATACAAGTACCAGCCCACAACCGACAAGAGGGGCCTACCCTATAGATAGGAGCCTGCAGCAGTTGAATTACAAGAGTTTGTCTATCTTTTCTATTATTTCTTAATGTAACACAACTGTAGCTTGTAATTAATGTATGTAACCCTTCCTTCCTCTATAAATAGGATTACATTGTTAGAATAGAGGGAGAGGCCAGCAACTTGTAAGCTAATACCCTATAAAAAACACTCCCTCATATTAATAAAAACTTCGCCATGGACGTAGGGTCTGATGCTGTCTAGATTTAGCCGAACCACATTAAAAACACTACATCACACTTCTCCTTCTTCCTCCCCCTTTACCTCTTCACACTTCAAAAGTAGTATTGGATCCTAGAACTCATTCCCCATTGGCCAGAATCTGGGACTCTCCGTACGAACCAAATTCTGACATCAACAGAAATATTACATAAAAAGTGGATAGTCAAAACATGCAATGAATGAACGAGCCAAATTTATAAAAAAACTATACTAAATTGTTTAAAATAATCCAAAATGGAATCCATGGGCTCCCAAAAATATTCCAAAAATAGAATGTTATATATTAAAGCTTGACATCCAAGTGGTTTTTAACTCTTTAATGTTCATGTCAGAGGTGATTTTTGAAAGGTCAATCTCAGCATTCAAATAGAAAAACTTAACTGACTCCTTAATGACATTGAATCGAAAAACATACATAGGATAAGAGAGTACCTTAGCATCCTCAACAACTTTCTTCTTAACCTCTTCCAAACCTAATCACCTGGGTGGACTGGATCTTTTCATCTCAAACATTTGTATTGTTGCGACAGGCTAAAAGCTCCTCCTTTTTCTGGTCTAGTTATTCTTTCCATTTTTTCTCTTTAGATTTATAGGTGATCACCAAATTCTTTGTTTGTTCTTTTTTCTTTCAGATATCTTCTAGCCTAAGTGAAAGAAAGTTGAACTAGTTAATTAACTCTTCAAGCTCTTTCTTTTATTTTTCCAATTCAGGGGCCATTTGACTCTACTTCCTATATAGGTTAGCAATAATATCCATTTCTGCTACCTTTGGAATGTTCTCCTCTAGCAGCTTATTAACTAAAACTAAGGATGAAGTGGCAAACAAGCTATAAGAGAAATGAGTCACATATATAAGGGCAAATTTGGTAACACCTATATGCTTGATCAATTCTTAAGGTAAGAGAAGTCTTGTTTCAACATCATGTGCTCTCAAACATAGTTGTTGTATCAAGACCATGATATCGGAGGCTATTTATCATCTTAGTGTCAAAACAAACCCCACTAAGAGGGTCTATGGTCAAGGGCTCCTCCTAAAGCATTTTTTTAAGTTGGCATGGCCAGTTAGAGTCATCTTGATAGATGGGAGCCTCTTGATCTATGGTATCATGATGTGTAGTCTCAACATTGAAGGAATTAGAAGAAGATCCATCTTAAGCTATGTCTCTCTTAAGTTTCCTGCAGAATAGACCTATGGGAGGTTTGCTCCTACAATCAAGAAATAAGTTTTGAACTAAGAGGAGTGGAAGAATGAGTGGTTAGAGAGGATGACTCTAGAAAAGTAAGTTGTTTTCTTTTTTTTTTTTTCTAATAGCATACTTAGATTTGAGCAAACTTATCTAGGTTAATCTCTATTAAGTTAATGTTCGCTAAATTAAGCTAATGACCAGAAAAGAGAAACTTACAAGGATAAAGAAGCAAGAATAACAAGATAACATGAGAAAACATATAAATTACTATTGGAGCATCATGTGGCCCTGTAACAAGTAATTGGTGTATAAGATCTTGGTCATCAGCAAAGTACGGATCCATGTTATTTTTTTCCTTTGGTTATTTGAAGGTTGGAACCTATTTAATCAAGTAAATGAAGTCCCCTTCATTAGACAATTAAAAAGGATGGAAATCTTCATGAACAATAATCTTAAAAAATGTATTTTTTCCAACCTAAGGAATATGAGTAAGGAGAAGACGATTGGTTTTTTAGGTGAAGTAGGTCCAATCCCCTGGTTTTTGTTGAGAATACATGTAGAAAAACAAAAAGGTGTGAGTAGTAGCCTCCTGATTGAGTTTGTCACAAAGAGTCTTGAGACAAATCGAGATGTACCAAGCATTCCAAGTAATTTGTGTCGAGCAAGCATTTATCTTTTTGAAAATGTCATGCTAGAAGCCATAAAATGGAGGAGCAAACCTAATTCAGTCAATGATATCCCTATAAAAAATTAAAAATTGCTCCATATCAAAGTTACATAGGCGTTCATTATCCTTATCTAGCTTAAAGGTTATCCCTTCTTGATTATGAATACAATTGCCCTTGTAGCGAGAATCACAGAGCTTAGTGAGGCCAGGGATATTCAGCCACCAATATAGGGCAAAGAGTGGTCGACCATGATTACTTTTCAAGGAACAGGGCAAAGAATAGTATGGGAGGCTATTTCTTCTTCATCTAAAAATGAAGATGTAGAGGAAGAAGTATTTAAATCAGGTGGCTGAATCCAAGCACTAACACAAATACTGAACATGAAAAGTGTAAAAGAGAAAATTTAAAGGGCAAGATGTACCTTTAAAATGGAGAAACTAAAAGGTCATATACATGCAATTAGAAAAATAAGCATTGCAATTATAGAGAATCAAATATTCATAAAAAAAAATAACATGCACGTTAATAGCAGACATATGAAAATTAAAAGCATAGACAAATAAACATACACCAAGATGAACTAAGCAATAGGACAACAAGGTGATGAAAGAGATCTTCAAAGCAATAGAAAAATAAGGATTGGAATATAATCACAAAGACACTTATAAAAATGAAGCTTTAAAGGAACAAGAGCATAGAAGCCTAAAAACAAAAGGGAGAAAGGATGAAAACTATACCTTCAAAAGCAAATGAAGCCCAGGGAATGAAGGCAAGGAACTCTGAGAGCATAATGACAACAAAAAGAAAATACAACATAGAAAACTAGAAGAAGAAAATAGCAAAAATAAGAAGGGTTCAAACAAAAGTCTCACTTATATATGAAAGTAGCCAACAACCTAGATCTCTCGTGCAGCTGATGGATAAAAGGTGATGTGTATTTATTTTACTCCGCAAGTGCACGACATAGCTATAGTAGAGACCGACGAATACAAGTCGCGCCCCACAGAGATCTCATTTTCAACTACCAGATGCTTGCAATGTAGGATGCCTAAATCAAATAAGAACAACAAAAGAAGAGAGAGATCTAATGTAAAAGTAGTAGGCAAATAATAAGTAAAGTATAATAATAAAAGCTTGGGATTAAGGTTTTACCACAGTTATGTTCTTTAATAATTAATTGAGTTATTTCCTATTATGATTACTTAATTTATTTGAGGATGGTTTTGCCTAAATTA
>JANHAO010010946.1:0-17355 GCA_026873985.1 Saraca asoca | reverse complement strand
AACCTTTATAACTAATCATGTTTTCTCAACATCGCGAATTATTTGACTTAATTGAATTCAAGCACACAAATCCAATTTGTGTCTCGCGAGCACTCAAATCACATTTGAGTCTCATTTAACCTTATAAGGATTTCAACAGTCAAATCAATTCGTTGAGTGGCCGTCGGATATCACTCAAATGAGTAGTAATGAATCCTCTCTTGATTAGGTAATACCTAACTATACTTCCAGAAATACCCAACACAAGCCTTTATAGTTTCTCGTATCTAGGGTCACGTTTGACTAGGTCAAAGTATAACTTTTTATACAAAAGGCATCCCACAATCTCAAGTTGAAGGATCAGTCATGTGACCATCACTTGGAGATTTACTAATGACATAGCTCTATACAGTATCTCCAAATGGGTCATACAAGATCACGATTGTCAGTTACGTTTTTCCAAACTAATTAACTCGTGTCTACGTGTGTATTTCGATGCAACTCACTTGCATCTCAGCCTGAGAGGATGGCTATCATCAAATGAGAAATACCATATTGTCTAGTCTCAACAGATCGTGATAGTGCCCAAGTATCAAATCTCGACTAGTGTCATTTTGGTATAGAAGTTATTCATTTAAAATCACTCTCACAATCTCATAACCCTTTATAGGATTGATCAAATGGACTTCTCGCCATGGGCTTCATCTTAATTATGCATAGATCATAAATATGAACACAATATGTAATATAAGATGAATATTCAACCTTTAATATCTAAATCCACAGACCGCTTAGTCATAGATGCAATAAAGCCCAATCAAATTGACTCTAGGGCACCTATATACGACTAACACGAAAATGCCAATAACATTAGCCCCTAACTCTCAGTTCACTCTGAAAACTGGGAGTTAGTTATGCATTTTTCAGGCAGGGGCCCCCTATCCGCAATCTGTGGTATTACCAAGCTCTTTGCCCATAATGCTATTTAGTCAGAGTTTTTATCCATAACCTATCGAATGGTCATGTCAGGCTTCAATCTTTCACCGTGTATGTTATACAACCGTTGGTGAGGTGACTTTGTTTTTCTTTTGGGCCATTCAATTAAGAGCATCTGGACATTTTTTGGATTCTTTAGAAAGATCAGATCATTCTATATAAGGTATAAGAAATTTCCCTTCTTTCACAGAATAACATGGTGAGCATCCCTAATGATCCCTTTATGATGACACAAACTCTTAGTGGAAATCTGAAAAGCATGTTTAGTTTGTTGTAAGAATTTCTCTATAAGGATCTTGGGAAGTTTTGTTATGGAAGCTCCCGTGGGCAATCCCTTTTTGAGGATCCCGTGAAGTTTTGTTACCTTCCTTCGCCACCTCTTCATGATTAAGGTAGCTCTTCACTTATGCTCTCTTGTCTCCTCACATAGTGAGACTTTACGGTTGATTTCCCTAAACGTTCGGGAGTTGAGAAGTAGAGGGATGAGCTCTCAACTTTGGAGGAAGATAAGGAAGAGGAGCTGGAACTATGTGGCCTGCTCATGGGCCATGACTTCCAAAAGGACAGTTCCTTCTGCTTATTGTAGTTGTAGGTTTACCCCAGTCTTTGTACTCAGAATTTTCTTGTACAAACCTACTTCGTTGAAAGAAGCCTTGTAATGAATATTGCCCTTTTTCTTGACATTTTGAGTGTACAACTAGTTGTCATGTGTTACAAAAAATTATATCTAGGCTCCATTTACAGATTGGTTTCTATTTTCCTAATTTAATCAAACATCGAGCTTAATATTTAATGGATAAAATTAATCCACCCTGTCTGGTCATAAACTTAAGCATGCATCTTAATTAAAGCAGGTTTGTAAGTCACGAGCTTGAGCCGAAGTGTGATTGTGTGCACAGTGGGCGATTGAGTACACACACACTAATACAAGATCGTAGGGGGCAATTAGGTGAGCTCTAACTAGAATAAGCTCATTGAGGGTGACTAGTTATGCTCGAGCTGAAGGTGAGATGAGCTCGTGAGGCTTAGCGTATCGCGTTAAGTGTGGCCAAGCTAGAGATGGGGCGATTAGGTGTGCCCATGGGCTTAGTGCTTTGCACCTGGTGTGCCTGAGATGAAGATCAAGATGATATCATAAGGCTTAGCACACTGTGCTAGGTGTGCTCGAGCTGGAAATGGAATGAGCTCGTGAGGCTTAGTGTATTGTGCTAGGTGTGCTCGAGCTGGAGATGGAATAAGCTTTTAAGGCTTAGCACACTGCACCAGGTGTACCCAAGTTGGAGATGGGGTTATTAAGTGTACTCACAGGCTTAGTGCTTTACGTTAGATGTGCCTGAGATGAAGATCGAGATGAGCTCATGAGGCTTAGCGCACTGCACCAGGTGTGCTCGAGCTAGAGATGGAATGAGCTCGTGAGGTTTAACACATCACACTAGGTGTGCCTGAGCTAGAGATGAGGTGATTAGGTGCGCCCGTGGGCTTAGCGCTCTACTCTAGGTGTGCCCAAGATGAAGATCAAGATCACATAAGAGCAACGAATTATCAGATTGTGGGGGAGCAGTGAGTAATTAATCGTAAAAGGGCCAGAGTTGTAGTTCGCCTATACATAATTTACAATCTGGCGGGTATCTTGACACATTCATTTCACATGTGTCTCTTCCATTTCTACAGATAATGTAATGATTACTATCCCCAGTGGTCGTGTCTTGGTTTAAAAGATGATACGCGCTAGCCCATTGGATTGTGGGTTATTTGGAGAGTTTTTGGATCTAACGGCTAGTCTATTTTCAATAAAAATCAGGGAAGCTCTTCCCCTTTCTTCATCTGCCATTTGAAATTTGTCAAGTTCAGACCTTTCCTCTCCATCCCTCTGTAGACTTTGTGACCGCTCGTTGCTCTTTACAAACTTTAGCCTTATTTCATTTTTTCCAGTTCTATCAACCAAGATCAGGTTACCAGGCACTGCTTCCGTCCATGCTTTAGACTTCTTCTTTGTCTGACAAGGTAAATTTCTATCCCTGGTCTCATGTTTCTAGGTTTCAAATTTGAGGCCCTTATGGGTGTGTCTATTATTGGTGGAAAATTGGAGTGCGGGCCATATTTTATCTGTCTATCGGTAGGTATTAGGGTTTTTTATGGTGGCAGAGTTTTCAACTAGTTTTTAGGTTTTATTAGCTTTATAGTCAAAACCTTATTCGTGTCTTTAGGTCTAGGTGACTCTGGGTGGCAGCTACCTTTTTTTAGGTCAGATTATTTTTAGGCTAGTGACCGATCTGTGTTTAGTGGCCTAATTATTTTCTTTTTCTTTTTTCCTTGTGTAGATGTCTCAACCCCATAGATGTTGCTGCCATCTAATAGTCAATGAGGATGCTGAGTCTGAAAGGAGCAAGAAAATGCTTCATGTTGCTGGGGGTGCATCCTCCTAGAGCAGCGAGGTTACTAATGGGTTTGCAGCTCACCTCAGGCCAGAGGGGTCCAAAGCCGATTCTTCTTTCAAGCGTTAAACTTCTAGCGTCAAATTTAAAGAATTAAGGGAGATCGCTGAGGCATACTTCTTCCCAAAAGGTTGTTGTGTTATGGTGCCATCTCGCAGTGACCACGCTACTCATCTTTCTGTAAAGTTTACAGCCATAAGCGTTCACCACCTTAACGTGGGTCTTAGGTTTCTGGTCCCCCATATATAATCTACTTTTTGAACAAGTTGAAGCTCACCTTTGCTCAATGCGTACTCCACTCTGACTTCTTTAGTGCTAGTCCACTTTGAAAACAATCTCCCTCCTCCCAGCGCTAAAGTTTTCTGCTATCTTTATAGCATCAAGACCGCTGAATAGCGGGTTATTATCTTTCGTCTCGTCCTTCTAAGTATAAGAGGGTGTTACCTCATGGAGATGCCAAAGGAAAATCCAACGTGGGTCCTTGTAAGACCTGTTGATTTTATGTTTCCTATCCATCCTTACATCACTTTCAGAATTTCTCCTTTGTTTTGAGTCCGGGTGAGCAAGCTAAGAGAACACAGGCTTTTACTATTTTTCATTTTGCTTTGAATCTAACCTTTGCTATGTTGCTATGTTCTTTGTAAATGGAGCGAGAAAGGAGAGGCCAACATTGAGCGCAGAAGAGATCAAGGTGCTAGATAAATTCATGATCTACAAAATGACTCGAGGTTCGACAAGGAGCTTTTGTGAGCTCACGGGCTTTCGCCTACTCTTAATGTTAAGCTTCTTGATCGTTCGTAGGACGTCAGAGCTCAGGAAACAAGGGAAGTTCCCTCTATCAATTTCAACGAGCAAGGTGACATGAGGAGAGTTAACTTGATCCGACCTCCTTCCAGGTTGAGGTGAACTGCTACTCCTACGTCTATGCATGTCGATTGTCCTTCCTCCTCTGTAGCTGCTTCAACTCTTGTTCAGGCTAGTTAACTTTCTTCCTCTGCTAATGTCCTAGCTCCAGCTCAAGTCGATGATCATTTCACCCTGATGATTGTAGAGGAGACTCTACTTGTCCCGACCCCCGTTTCTCAATTGGGACTAACTGAGGTCAAAAGAGGGAGATTGAGGTCTCTGGGCCGTGGAGAGGAAACTCCAACTCGGCCTTCTTCCAAGAGGCAAAGGATTGACGGAGGAAAGGAGGTCACTATTGATCTAGTGGCAAGGCCTGAGGATATTCCAGAGCTCTTAACCAAAGGCTTAGGACCCAAGACTTTGGCTCTTTATAGCATTGTTAACAAAAATGTAGGGTAAATCTTGGGGGTTCATACAGAATCCCTGGAAGATGACAGGATACAAGGGAGTTCCCTAGTGGAGATATTAGGCAACCACTGTCTGATGGTCGGTATCATTCTCTTCTTGTTTTTCTTACTCCTTTATTTATGTTCTGATTTCTTGCTATTCCTTTTCAGGGGGCGTTGGAGGCTATAAAGCTGAGGAATGGAAGCTTAAGCTAGGAGGAGGAACATGGTCAGCTTAAGGCCAGCCTGACAACGGTGACCAATGAGGCAGCTGAATTGAGGAAGAAGTTAGAGGACGTTGAGGCTCAGTTGCAGGGTGCTGATGCTATAAGAAAAAGGGCAAAAGAATCCTGTGCTCGCGAGATAGCTAATTTAGCTTCAAGGCTACGTAGGACTCATGATGAGCTTCAATAGAGGAGGGAGGACTTGGTAGTATAGACGCGAGGGGCTAAAAGCTTCCAAAGGCAATCCGAAACTACACAAGAAAAGGCAGCTCATGCTGAGGATAGAGTACTGCGAGCTGAGGAGGCAGTCAGACGAGCTAAAGAGGCTACCAAGTGAGCTGAGGAAAGGGCCACAGGGGATAAAGAGGAGATCACCAAGGTGAGAGAGGAAACTTCTATCTTGATTAATTGGGCCAGAGAAGCCACAATCTTCTACACCACTGATATCTTCATGTACACTCTATGGTAGAAGCACCTCGACTTCAACTTTTCATTTTTTGGTAGAGAGATCGAAGCAATTATCTAGGGCTTTATTAAAAGTGTGGAGGCAACCTCTCCCCAAAGCGCTGAAGCTATTAGTGATCCTCCTATTTAGAGCACAAATTACGCTGAGGGTGCTCCAGTAATGCAAGAGACAATTGAAGAGTGACCTAGAGAACAAGTGACAAAAGACCTACCCACGACTGCTACAAACTCCTCTACTCCTCAAGATCCTTCTAGTCCTCCAACTCCGTCCCATATAGTGCCTTTATAACTTTACTTTGTGCTTTTTTCAATCTAATTTTATACTTTTTGTAATTGAGATACCTTTATTTTGAACTCTTGATGTATCGAACATTTGACATTTCGTTAATTAGTCCACTGGTGAATTGCATAGAGCCGAATGAGTCATATTAGGTTGTAACATGCAAGGTTCGAGTGTTTTCACTTCATGAGATAGCTAGCCAAGCTGTCCTCGTAGAGCATAGTTTTTCTTTAAATAGAGTCATTTGTTAATGAAATTAATTAAGGAGCATGCTGAACATAATATAAAAAGAAAAAAGAATTCTTTGATTTTTATTGAATTAGAAAATTTAAAGAATATTACAAATCTATGAGGCCAAATTTGCCTTTATTGATAGTATGGTCGGAGGTGTTCGGCATTCTATGCTTGGGAGAATTCAACTCCTTCGACATTTGCTAGGCAATATCCCCCACTTCTCAAATTTTCTTTTATTACATATGGGCCTTCCCAATTGGGACCCAATGTCCCTTTGCTGAGATTGCGACCTCCTGGCAGAATAAGGCGTAGGATGAGATCGACTGCTTTAAAGCTCTAAGCTCGGACCCTTTGGTTAAAATGCCTCGTGATCCACTATTGGTAGGTTACAACCTTAAGACAAGTTGCGTCCCTTATTTCTTTAACAAGATCGAGACTCATAGCAAGCAACTGGTTATTCTCCTCTGAGTTAAAAGTAGCTATCCGGTGTGAAGTTACTTCAAACTCTGCCAGTATCATGGCTTCAGTTCTGTAGGCTATTGAAAAAGAGGTTTCTCTCGTAGTGTTACAATTCATAGTTTGATAAGCCCATAACAACTTCGGTAACTCATCTACCCACGCCCCTTTTTTAGCTTCCAATTTTTTCTTCAGAATCTGCTTAATGATCTTATTCACTACCTTAACTTGTCTATTAGTCTGAGGGTGGTCTACTGATGAAAAACTCTTTAAAATCCTGAAGTCATTACAAAACTCAATGAACTACTTGTTGGTGAATTGAGTCCCATTATCAATCATTATCTGGTGAGGGATGCCAAACTGGAAAATAATGTTATTCCAAACAAACTTCTCAATTTGAGAGGAGGAAATTTGGGTCAGCTCTTTTGCTTCTACCCATTTAGTAAAGTAGTCTACAGCTACCATTATGTATTTGCAATTTTCACGACCTGTGGGAAAAGATCCTATTAGGTCGGTCCCCCATATTGAGAAGGTTCAAGGGTTGACCATTTGTTGGAGGCAAGCTGGAGGAGCTCGAGGAACTTTGGCGAACCTTTAGCACTTGTCACATCGTCTAACGAGGTCGATTACATCCGATTTCATGGTAGCCAAAAGAAACCTTGTCGGAGAACCTTTTAAACCAGTGATAGCCCCCCAACGTAATTTTTATAGTGTCCAACATGAATTTCCTTTAGGATAAGATTATAGTCGGGACCATCAATGCATCTAAGAAGTGGAGCTGAGAAGCCCTTTCTAAAAAGCGTATCATCGATGATGCAATATGTAACAGCTTGAGACCATGTGTAGTGTGCTTCTATTCTATCTTCTAGGAGTTATCCATCCTATAAGTACTTTGAGATAGGACTCATCCATGAGCCATGTGCCACAACAGTTGTCATTATGGCATCTTTCTACGCTATGCTTTGAGAT
This sequence comes from Saraca asoca, assembly GCA_026873985.1. NCBI lineage: Eukaryota > Viridiplantae > Streptophyta > Magnoliopsida > Fabales > Fabaceae > Saraca > Saraca asoca. Next base: position 10,025 of record JANHAO010010946.1, on the reverse strand, counting down.
GGAAGAATTTCTACTGGTATTACACTAAAAAAATTAATGTCCCTTACTGTGGCCAAGTGAGCTAATTCATTTACATGCGTGTTTTGAGCTCAAGGGATCTGGTTGATCTCATACCTTTGAAATTTGTTTAGTAACTCATGAGTCTTTTGCAAGTAGACAGCCATTTTTGGTCCCTTTGCCTAATATTTCCCTTTTATGTGACAAATAACTAGTTGAGAATCACTGAACCTCTTCAAATTTTCAGCTCATACCTCTTTTACTAGACGAAGTCCTGCAAATAGTGCTTCATATTCTACCTCATTATTGGTAGCTCTAAATTCAAACCTTAGGGAGCAGAGGATTTTGTGCCCTTATAGGCTGATTAAAAAGATTCTTGCTCCTGCCTTCCACTCACATGAGGACCCATCTATGTAGAGCTTCCACCGTGGTCCTCCTGAGGTTTTTGCCTCTTCCTTGGCAGGCCCAGTAAATTCTGCTATGAAGTCAGCTAGGGCTTGTCCCTTAATCGCCAACCTCAATTTATAATGGATGTCAAATTGGGCAAGCTCAATTGCCCACTTGAGTAAACGACCTGAGGTGTCCGCCTTTTGAAAAGTCTGCCTCAATGGATACTGAGTGGGCACCTCAATGGTATGGGCTTGAAAATAAGGTCACAATTTTTTGGATGCGATAACAAGACAGTAGACAAGCTTCCCCATAGGAGTATAGTTTTCTTCTGTATTCAACAACCTTTTGCTCACATAGTACACTGGGAGTTGTGCTCCGCACTCTTCATGGATAAGGGCTACACTAATGGCATGTTGAGATACTCCTAAGTAAAGAATTAGCTTCTCACCCTCTTACGGTTTGGATAATAATGGAGCTTGGCCCATGTATTCTTTTAAGTGCGTAAAGGCAGCTTTGCACTCTTCGATCCATTTAAAGCACTTTGCTTTCCTCAAGATGTCAAAGAATTGTAGACATCTATCCGTTGCCTTCGAAATGAATTTGCTAAGAGCTGCAAGTCGACCAGTCAGGCTCTATACATCTTTGACCATGGTCAGTGTCTCATATCAATAAGCACTTTGATTTTCTCTGGGTTTTCCTCCATTCCTCTATCATTGACCATGAACCCGAGAAATTTTCCAGGGGCTACTCCAAATGCACACTTAAGTGGATTTAATTTCATCTAGTATTTCTTTAGGATTTGGAACATTTCATCTAGATCATTTACATGATTCACAACCTATTTAGACTTTACAAGCATGTTGTCCATATAAACCTCTATAGTTTTCCCAATCTGATCTTTGAATATAATGTTGATCAATCGTTGGTAGGTTACTCCTACGTTCTTGAGCCTGAAGGGCATCACCTTGTAGCAATATAGTCCTTGATCCGTGATGAACAAGGTGTGCTCCTCATTTTGAGACTCCATAGGTATCTGATTTTACCCAGAGTATGCATCCACAAAATTGAGAAGTTGATGCTAGACTGTTGCGTCAACGAGTTGATCAATACTGGGTAAGGGAAAGCTATCCTTTAGATAGGCTTTATTGAGGTCTATGAACTCAATACATGTCCTCCACTTTCCATTCTTCTTTTTCACTAAGACAAGGTTAGCTACCTAGACTAGGTAGTGAGCCTTCCAGATGAATTTGTTTGCCAATAGTCTGTCTATTTCCTCCTTTAGGGTGTCAGAGTGCTTAGTAGTGAGTGGTCTCCTTTTCTGATGAATCGGCTGGTGGTGAGGATCGATATTCAGCTCATGTGACATAATTTTAGGGTCAATCCCTACCATATCCTCATAGTTCCAAGCGAAAACATCCAAGTTTGCTTTAAGGAAATCAACCAGCTGGACCCTTATGTTAGAGGATAGATTCTTTCTGAGCTTTAGGCATTTCTCATCATTTGCTTCACCGACCTTGCTCTCTTTGAGCTTTTCAATTGGCTCAGTCTCCCTGTCTACTTCTAGGTCACAGGGGTCAAGATCGTGACTGATTCTAGCTAAACTTGGAGCTCGGGGCTATTCATTAGACACCACGTCAACTCTTTTGCCCTTCTCTTTGAGCTTGACAGCATCCTTATAACATCACTGGACTATGTATTGCTCACCTCGTATGCATCCAACTCCATTTAAGGTCGGGAACCACACTGTCAGTGTCCTGGTTGACATAACCAAATCTAAATCATTCATCACTAGTCGTTCTAGCACTATGTTGTAAGCTAAAGGGCAATTTATAATCAAAAAGTCAGCTAGGACTATGGACTAACGGTCCTTGTCCCCCAGAGTAATAAGAAGTTTGACTTGCCCTATGGGTAACACTACGTCACCAATGAAGTGAAAAAGGGGTTTGGGCAAAGGTTTAAGATCATTCTGGCTCAATCCCATATGCTCAAAGCATCTTCTATACATGACGTTGATCGAGCTGCCAATATCCAACATGGTCCTTCACACCTTGGTGTTGTTGACCTTGGCCCTTATGACAAGAGCATCATTATGAGGGGACTGGATTCCCCATGCATCATCATTTACAAAGGTGATGTGTTCCGAAGTAGCCTTGGCTTTCTTAGCGGGTCTGTCAAACTCACAACCCACAAACAAGACATAGCTCACATTTCATACATATCGTTCACGTGAGCTACATAAGGCTCCTGCAATATGCGGCCATCCATGGATCGTGAAGATAGTTCTAACCACTATTGTTTGCTCTTGTTCAGTTCTTTAGGAAGGTTGTGCTGTTTGCTGCTGAGGTTGCTGACCTGTAGGTCGCACCACATAATTTTTCAATCAACCTTTCTTAATTAGGTCCTCGATTGCATCTTTGAATGACCTGCATTTAGAGGTAGTGTGCCCAATGTCATTATGATAGACACAAAACCTGTTAGTGTCCCTATATTTTGAAGGGGTTAGCAGGGGCCTAGGTCGCCTAAAATTCTCCTTGTGCTTTTCTGTAGAGTATATCCTCTCCAGACTATTGGACAGGATGTTATAATTATCATGGCAACCTCAAGGTTCAGGTCGCTCTGTCCTCGCTTTCTTAGTAGGTCGGGCTCTCGTGTCATTGATCTAGCCCATTCTGCTCTTACCACAGTTGTTCCTTCTCCCCCTTGACCAGAAGCAGAGCTATTCAACCAAAGGTTTCCTCCCACCAAACTTCTTTAGTAGCCCACTCATAGAATTCTCCCAAACTCTTTACTGGGGATTTGTATATGCTTTCGTACAACTTCCCATCTCTACGAAGTCACGTAGAGATCGCTATTAGAATGCTGTCATCAGAGGGACTCTTTACATTACTAACCTCACATCAAAATCTCACGATGTAATCCTTCAACGATTCATCCCTTCATTGGAAAATCATGGCCAAGTGGCAAGACAGTGTGAGCTACTTCTTGAGGGCTTTGTATTGTTGATAAATTTATTCTGGCATTCCTTCTAGCTATTGATGCTGCGAGTTGGAAGACCTTAGAACCACACTCATGGCACATCCCTGAGGGTAGCTGAAAAGACTCGACACTTGACCAGGGGATTGCTAGTTTGGAGGTCTATCTGGATGTTGAAAGCATCCAAATGATTGTGCGGGTCACTTCTTCTATTATATGGCGGGATGGCTGGAACCTTAAATCGATGAGGGAGAGGTTCTGTCTCGATCTCCCTGAAAAATGAGGTCCTCCCCTCATAACGACTTGATTGGTCCTAGGTCGAAGGACATTTCTCTAACTTTTACACTCTTTGCATAAGCTCTTCGATCATTTGATCTTGAACTTTGGATCGTTGATTTTTGCCACTATTATGGCCTACCTCCAAGCCTTCAGTGTTGTGTGAGTTCCCAGGTCACTGGTTTCTCTCATGCTTGTAAGCTCTTCATCCTTCCATTTCAGGTCACAAGCTGGAGGAGTAATCTGAATCTGCCTACTGGGCTCTTTCTTTGGCTGGTTTCTCCCTTCATGCCAGTACCTCTCCCTATGGCTGCCAGACTACTTCCGTGTTCGAGGTGACTTTGCCCTTTTTTTGTGCTTTTCGAGTGTGAGCTTGAGCCAACATTTTGATTGCATCGACAAGCCTATTGACTGTACTCTGGAGCACTTCTTGGCATTGATATAGAGCCCGTACACCATCAGCCTCCAGAAGGATGGAAGAAGTACTTGCCAAGACTAGGTTTTCATCTCCAGGCATGTTTTGTCGTTGCCCTTCGTGGCCGCTTGATTGGTTAGCGGCAACATCTGAACTCCTAGTTACTCTTCCTCTTACCATTGTGATTAGTTAGTGAGTAAACAAGAAAGTAGTCCGGTCCTATCGGGCATACCAAAATATTGACGCTCGATTTTAGTAATCAGTCAACGGAGGATTTTGAGAACTAAACTATTGTTAAGGATGAAAAGAAGGTAAGAAAATGGCAAGAGATCCAGAGGAAGAGAGGAGAGAACACGAAGAGTTTTATTGTGGTTCGGCTAAAGTTAAGATGATCCCTATGTCCACGATGATTATATTGGCTTTGAGCTATTATTTTGTTATACAGAGCAATAGTACATATGTCTATGGCTATTTCTACAAAGTTTCTACATGTATTTCACTATATCTCATGAATGGCTCTCCCTCCCTATTTATAGAAGCCGGAAGGGTTACAAGTCATAATTTATCATTGTAAAACTATGGTTACACTTGCATTAGGCATTAAATGCCAGACGTTAAATAATAAATGTGGGGCAAATCATTGTCAGACTTTGGAGGCTAATCTGCAAGTTGATAGAGTATTTAGACTGTCTGTCAGACATTAGCTGTTCCCAATTATGCCGAGAGGAGCTCGCTGTAGCCTTGGTCAGTTGGAGACTTCGAGCTTGCACTATACGACCTGCTACCTAGCTTCAGCGACCTTGTTTCGATTTGGGCCATGCCTTCTCGCTCCTTGACCCGATTCTTTGGGCCTTTGCCAGTTCACTTTGCCTAGTATGAAAATGCCAATAACAAAAACTTATGATAGACTCAATGATAAAAACTTAATTTTAGGAGATTAATAAGATTTTTTCCAACTTTAAAATTTTCTTCCAAATTTGAAGAAAAAACAAAGATAAATATATATATTAAAATTTAAATAAAATAAAATAAAAATTTAAATTGTAAAATTTAATATAGAGATAGAAATAGTAACTTGATCCTAAGAAATTAATTAAGATTTGATATTTTAAATTTTTGTCTCTTAACATTCTTAAAAAACCATAGAAGATAAATATAAAATAAATAAATAATAAAATACAAATTTATTATTATATAATGTAACTTTATTGAAAACGAGGATGGATCATATGGGGAAAAAAAAGCATCATAAAGGATCACTTTTGTTAAATAAGTAGGATAATACTCATGAAATGCATAATTTTATTATAAAATATGGATATCACCTATTTATTAATTTATATAAATTATATAAAAAATTTAATAAAATTTACATGTAATGCATATTTATAATAGTTATAAAATAATTGGAAAGTATACTGACTATTATAAATGTAAATATAAAAGAATAATAATAATAATATTTTTTTATTTACTATCTTGTGAAGTATTTGAAAGTTTGTTTGATTATAATAAATAATAATTTAAAAAAGAGAAAATATTTTAACAATAACAATAAAATCTCAATTAAAAATAAAAATTTAAACCACAAAATTTATATCAAACATAAAAATAAATAGCAGGAATTTTTGAAATATTAATTAAGATTTAATTTTTTGATTTTTGTTTCTTAATTTCAAAAATTCATAAAATAATAAGGATAATTAAATAGTAAAATTTCAATACATAAAATTTAAATTAGAAATTTATGATGAACATGATGGTAAAAATTTAATTTTAAGAGATTAACTAAGATTTTATTTTCTGGCTCTAAATTTTTCATATCAATTCTAAAATGTAAAAAAAATGATATATAAACAAATAATAAGATTTAAATAAAAAATAAAACTTAAATTGTAAAGCTTAAAACAGAGATAATATTGGTAACCTGATTCTAATTGATTTATTAGAATTTGATATATTAATTTTTTATCTCTTAATTTAAAAAATTAAAGCAGATAAAAAATATAAATAAATAAGTAAGAAAATCTAAATTTATTATTATGAAACATAGTGTCACCAAAATAATGTTGACATGGCATTAATAAAAGAAAAAGCCTTCCAAAAGTCCTCTTTAATTAAATAATATAGATAAAGTGTATACATGAATTAAAATGCATCAAATCCTCTTGTACTTAAGATTTTATATATATAATCATTTGATTTTTGAAAAAGTACGTTTGATCCCTTTATACTTCATTTATATACACTTTATTTACATCAATCTATTTTTTGTTTAGAACTCTAATAGAACACTCATGTACTATTATGGGCAACGACTAAAAGTGTCATTTCCTCTAAAAAAAAAATTCAAAGAACCAAACCTAAAATTTTAGAGAGAAAAAAATAAAAATTTGAGAAGAAAAATTCATCTAAAGGATTGAAAATCATAATAAAACCCATCAAGATAATGCACAAGCGAAATTTTGTCTTCATCAAGATCTTGAGTTAATGTAAAGATGAAATTTTGTCTTCATCAAGTGTCTGAAATTAAAAATAATAAATTATTTTTTTAATTTTCAAAGAAAATAATTTTTTTTAATGGTTACATAATAATCATAAAATTATTTTATTAACTTATTAATAAAAATAGATAAATATATATAAATAAAATGAATATTAAAGTATAAAAAGATGGGGTTGTACAAGTGTTAAGGAGTATAGTATTAGACATTTGTCTCAAATTCTTTCAAGTGTTCGACCTTTTGTATTAAATGACTCTTTTTCCTTGATAGATTAATAAATATTCGATAATTTATTAGTAAAAAGAAAAGTAGGATGCAATTTTTTAAAAATAAAAATATTTTATACACCTCAGCTAAAATTCAGGAGAATTGATGCATTTTAGTTTATAAAATAAGTGCTTGAAGAAAAAAAAAAGTTTGATAATGGTATCTAACAAATGTTTTAATTGAACAAAAAAGTGTTCCTCTTATTTCTTATCATCCTTGTATTTTATTTTGTTTTATCTACTACGAATATTTGAAGAGTTTTCCCTTGAGCTGAAGTCTCTAATTAATTTTTTACTGAAAGGTTTCCACTTTTAAATGTGTCAAGATTTGTAACAATCTCTCTTTTTTTTTTTAGCTAAATGTTGGAGGTGCTCTTGGATTAATTAAACTGATTTGTAACTGTTAAATAGAATTAAGAAGGCAGTTAATTCTTAACAAAGTAAGTGCTCAAGGTATTTTGTTTTCTGATGATTATGTTTTATAGTTTATACAACCTAAAGCTTATTGTAATTTTATTTATTTATTATTTTTTTAGAAGTTTAATTGCATGATTATTTCTTCAATCGCAAGCACACGGATCCCAGGTCAAGTTACTCACGTGATTACAAGACAAAATTTTAATAAAAGTTGGCTTGTTACATATTCGAACAAATTTAAGTAAAAAATTTGAATCAATAAGTATTTTTATATTTTCAATCAAATTTTTTATTAAAAATTTTAAATTTTATGTAAAATTGAAAAAATAAATTAAATAAATTGGCATAATTTTCATTGATAATGTTATAGTTTTTTACATATTTATTACATGTAAAATTCTGATAAAATTACAAGAATTTATATACTAAATTATAATTTTTAAATTAAATTTTTATAATAACTTATAAAATTTTTAAATATCTATCATCATAAATTTACGTTAAACGTATATATTGTCTATCTTTTTCCTCTATACACATGGAATAATGTAACTAGGCTAGAATTATATTGAGTACGTATGCTAGCTACTGGCATATATTCCACATTTATGGAAGGGTAATTTTTTCTCTCTCTCAAATGCATAAAATTGATTTATACTAACAATAAATTAAACTTAAATACACTTGAGTGATATATAATAAAATTGATTCTCTCTCTCAAATGTATAAAATTAATTTACACTAACTGTGAATCAAATTTAAATATATTTGAATGATATATGATAAATATAAGGTGAAACGAAAAAAAATTAAATATATTATTATAAAGTAATGTTACAGATGGTCAAGATTATTACATGATAAGATGCTTCAAGACAAGATTAGATTGCTATCTTTAAAGAGATATTTATTTCCACACGTAGTTATTAAAGGATTGATGACGATACTTTCTCAAAATTCAATGGGGCTTTTGTGAATTTCTTGATTAGCGATATTGAAAAATTCCTTAACACTCTTATAATTTGGAAATATTTTAATAAGATACTATTCTCAATCATATTTTACAAAGTTATATGGAAGTCTATTTATACTTAATAGGGGAGCCTCTTTAATAAATAGATACATTTGAAAATCCTTTGTTTATTGAACACAAATATATGCATTCATCTCTTTGCTCATTGAATATAAGATGTACATTCATCATTTTATTCATTAGAATTAATGAATATACACCCGCCTTTTAGTCATCAATACGTATAAATGAATAGAAGGATTACTCTTTCTCTCTCTCAAGTGTATAAAATTGATTTACACTAATGGTGAATTAAACCTAAATACATTTGAGTGATATATGATGTATATGATAAAATTGATTTTCTCTCTCTCAAATGTATAAAATTGATTTACATTACCTGTGGATCAAATTTAAATACATTTGAGTGATATAAAATAAATACAAGGTGTAAACGAAAAAAACTAAATACATTGTTATAAAATAATGTTACAAATGATTAAAATCACTGCATGATAAGATGCTTCAAGGCATGATTGGATCGCTATCTATCAAGAGATATTCGCCCCACACATAATTATTAAGGGGTTGATGACAGTACTCTCTCAAGATATAATGAAGCTTTTGTAAATTTCTTGATTAGTAATATCAAGAAATTTCCTAATACTTTTATAACTTGAAAATATTTTAAGCTTGTAAGATGTTATTCTTAACCACATTTCACAAAGTCATGTGGAGGTCTATTTATACTTAGTAGGGGAGCCTTTTTAATAAATAGATACATTCGAATTTTTTTTTTATTGAACACAAATATATGCATTTATCTCTTTGCTCATTGAATATAAGATGTACATTCATCCTTTTATTTATTAGAATTAATAAACATGCACCCACCTTTTAGTCATTAATACATATAAATAAACTTCTTTTAAAGTTTGTTCATTGGATGAACCAATAAAATTTTTAAAGTTGTAAATTATATAACATTTCTTCACTAATTTATAAGCTTTCATAAGTTGTATAATCTATGTATAAGAGAAGGTGTCACTAGGATTAAACCTTCTATTATGTAAGTTTTTAAGGTTCCATTGAAGTAATAGGCATCTAATCGATTAAATCTATACTCTTATTATTAGAGTTGGAAGACTACACACATAATTGTACCCTAATCAAGTCTAAGAGATTGAATTTCTTTAGCATTTTTATAGTCATGTGCTCATCTTGGCTTTTATGAATATTTACAAAAGTAAAACCTTTAAAACTCTTAATCGGTGTGGTACCACTCCTATATTCATATAGGTGAAAACCTTAGATAATAAAATTATCAATCCATTAAGAGCTTCTTAGCTCATCCTCCTATAACACTAAATCCTATTTTTTAGTATTTCAGTCATTAAATAACTTGTTTTTCCTATTAAATCTTGAAACCAGTATTCTACTAAAATAGGATTGGGTTCCTATCATTTAATGACTATATGTTTTAGTCCTATATTAGCAGTTGTTGACACCAAAATTCGGTCAACTATGTTACATGGTACCATACCCCTGACTGCGTATTGGAGAAAAGTTACAGAAGAATAATAAGAGTTTTTAGAGGGATAACTGAAAAGAAAGGGAAACACCAAAAGTTTTACGTGGTTCGGCGAAAGCCAATTTTCGGCCCCTACGTCCACTTTTTCTTAGTATTATCGATTTCTAGAAATTACAACTCTCTCTTTCTCTTATCATGCCTCCCTTATTTATAATGAGGGAGGAGGTTACAAATGTAATTTTAT
>JANHAO010010945.1:0-17299 GCA_026873985.1 Saraca asoca | reverse complement strand
GCCATGGCGCGCGCCGCGCCATGTGCCATGCGCCATGGCTCCAGAAGCCCATATCGCCATGGTGCGCCATGCGCCGTAAATAACTTTGTCCTCGCCTTTAAACCCTGATTATTTTCTCAAAGAAAGAAATCATTTTCAACAAGCAATATCATAGTCAGAAACTAAAAAGAAATGCAAATTTAGTATTTTATTTGCAATGATGAGCTCACTAGATGTCTTAAGAGTCAAAACAACCTCAAGATGTTCACATATCAGACACACTCCTACCAATAGTCAAACTCCCCCACTTTTTGGATAGATAAAAGCTCTTCCTAACATGAGAATTCAAACCCCTTCAACATCTCACCCCGTCCCTTACCATTGGAACTCTTAAGTAGTATCCTAATATTTTTTTTATGTAACTCCTCTCACTTAATGCAAGAGAAACTTCCTACAACAATTTCCACTAACACAAGAATCATCCTACAAAGAAACTAATTTGGAAGATGAGTAAGATTCTGCATACCTCATTGCCAGCAGGATGAAAGCCTCCACCCCCATAATCTGTGAACTGATCAAACCGGTGAACAGGTCCAGAGACCCGCCGGTCCCACAACACACCATTCCATAGCAGCATTGTGTCAGAAGGGTGGAAATGTATTTGGGAATAAACATGACCCCGACCTGTAGGATTTGCAGATGTATCTGACAGCTTTGACTCTAACTGATGACTTTGGATATCATACAACAAGATCTCCCGTTGTGCAGATTCTGATGATAAGGCTGCAAAAACATGTCCATAATTGCTAAATTTGGCAGCTTTGCATGCTTCAAATGAATGGGCAGGACCAACCGATATTGACAATGCATCCCACAGCCTCACCTCTTGGGAGCTTGAAGAAAGCAACAGCTGGGTCTCACCAGATACAAAAGACTGAATAAGTGTCAAAGGATATTGGTGACCTGTGAAGCTCTCCACCACATTGTTACTATTCGAGTCAAAAATTTTGAGCTCTCCATTGTGGCTCCCAACAGCAATATGAGCAGAATCTCCCAAGAATGTAACACATGTCATTAGGGCACCATTATTGTCCCGACAAGTGCGCCATGGCCTGAATCTGCTGAAAACAAATTGACGGTCCCTGCGATTTCCAAGAACTCCACCATAAGTATATTTAAATTCACGTGTACCAAGCCGAGCTGTCACGTTAGATGGGGCATCAAGGCTTCGCTTTGGTTCAGGACAAACATGTGGGTGTAGAAGAGATAGTGGAGGCAGAGTGGTTATAGGAGCTGGACATTGGCGATGCTGATGCTTCAAATACTGAACTACTAGAGAGTCTAGTGTTAAACGCTCTGGATTGTTGGGCTGAACATCATTTAATACTTGCGAGGATGGTGTTACCAAACCTAGATTTGAGCTATTGTATAGGCTGTCATCCACATAGTCACCTGCACAACGTCCTTGTTGATTTCTATGGTTTGACGTTGGTGTACAAAGCCCAATAGCATCAGTCTGCAGACTGCTCTTATGGATTGCACTGGGAGTTGCAGAAAGCGGAGATCGAAGTCCTAGATCCCCAGCATTTAATCGCTTTCCAGATGATGACAATACTCCTATATCCTTTAGCTCAAAAAACTTTCGTTTCATTCGCAATGTGGTTGGTGTCTTATACTGAGAGTCTGCATCAATACCCTGTTTCACTGAAGGTTCTGATGAGGGCTGAAATGCACCTGTAGTTTCAAGAGAGTCCTTCCCAGTACTTAAACCTTGTCTGAGTGATGACTTCTGAGAATCAATGGGCTGAGTTCTAGAATGTGAACCAAATGAAGATGAGAAAGTCAGTGTTTTTTTCTTTGAAGACACAGCTGAATCACTCTTCATGCAGGTATCATCATCCCTTGCCTTGAGCTTTAATTTGCTAGTATAAAATCCAGACGGTGTACGGCCAGAGGGCCATTGAAGTTGTATAGAAGTAGCTTCCTGTGGAGTGAATTGCTGTGCAAGAGATGATGGAGCAACCAATGAAGGTAAAGGAGTCAATTGAGCCTCTTTAAGCAATGTAGTAGCAGCTTGTGACAATCCAGAGGCCTGAAGGTGTTCATGAATTAGAAGCAGAAGTTCCCTGCATTATCAAGGGAAAAGAAGAAGAAGAATGCAAAGGCCCGTTAGAAGAGAAAGGGAAAGGTTGTGCACAGGAAAAAATGTGGATGGCCAGAATCATAAAAAACAACAAAATACCTTGAATGGTACATAATAGGAGTGGCAGCAGCTATAGCTGCCCTTTCTATGCGCCTTAAGGTTGGAGTGGCTGCATCAGTGGCTGCTAATGTACTTGCACGGCCTGAGTTGGTCACAATCTACAAATTCAACATTCAATGCAAATGTCAATAGCACAGTTCATTAAGCTTAGATCATCATAGTAAAAATGGCATCCAAAACATGAAGAATAGTTGGAAGTGTGTAAACAGAAGCTAATCACTGAGGTAGTCTCTATCAGAAAATATATTTGTCTCTCCTGTCTACCTATTAAGCCAGACAATGCCATCATATGAAGCCAAGGATCTCTAGTATCAGACTACAGGAATGAGAATAATAAACAAGTACCTATAGTTAGCATTAGTAGTGTACATATTGCTCTTCAAGAAAATTTAAACAGAATAGTAATAGCTTTAAGTCAATTTCTTTTTTCACAGAAAACAATAATAGAAATTCATACAAGGAAAACTCAGTGTGTTCAATACATATAGCAGTAAAAATATGTAGAATTTCAAAAAACACCAAAACGAAAAGAAAATTTTTACTTATTTAGCAAGGCCCAATAGGAAAGCCATCTTACATATTATACCTCGTAGATACAGTTCAAAAGAGTCATACATTAATAAATGCATGACAAAAACATTAATCATGTTCAATCTCATGAACATTGACAATGTCAATTCTCAGGTTGCAGCACTTCATGTCCTCACACACACTGGCAGTGAGTGTAAGGCCTTAGTTTATGGCATTTTGAAAAGGTAATGAAAACTGGACAATCATACTATTAGAGAAGATTTGTGGCACAAAGTTTTAAAAAATTCAAAACTGAAGGTATGATTGGCAGTGTGCATTCAAGATTACTGATACAAGACAAAAAACAGATACACACACTTGCAATGCATATATATATATATATATATACACACATATACATATATATAATATATTTATATGTATATTTATATGTATATGTATATATATATATAGAGAGAGAGAAAGAGAAAGGAAAGGTAAGAGTCAGGGGACACAACACATTGTCAAATACATACTCCAGCTCCAACAAGTACACAAAATACTCTATTGTCAGCTTCACTAGAGAGTCAAAATACTCACCCCAATTAGCTCAATTGCAGCCTGATTAAGTTCAGCTTGCCACCTACCCTGCTCTGTTCCAGGTGTCTGGCTGCCTGAATCTCGAATTAGTTCTGACAACTTTTTCCCCACCTAGAAGGAATGAGAACAACTAGCATCAGGATAATGAGTATTTAAAATACTCTACAACATCTATTCCCCAATACATAAACTAAACATCAGAAAAACAATAATTTTTTCAAAGCCAACATCGAATATGCACACACAAACACACAGTATCCCTTTTTATCTCAAAAGCAGAGTTTTTTCTAACTCCATACTTGATTCTAAACAATTGGTTCAATCCCATGTCAATACAATAAAAATAAAAAAACCCAGGTGGAGTAAGAAATTTCAATGAACAGTAATTACCGGTTTACCTGAAGCTTTGTCAATATGTGTGCAATGGTATTATCTCTAGCTAAACCAAGCAGAACTCGGCATGCTAGAGCACGAAGGCAGTCCAGAGCAGAAGGAGGTGAATAAATACGCGGTTGGAGGAGATGCAGAAGAACCTTTATTCCATTATTAGCACGGACAGCCTCTCTTGCTTGGCGATACCCTTGTTCCAGCTGTGCAGCAAGGCCTGCACAACCAGCACCAGCACCCAAAGATATTCTACGGTCTCCAACCAATCCTGAAGTTGCAGAGGCAACGGGAGTTTGTGGATTGCAGTTAATGGACTGTGTACTAACCACTGCAGCACTGCCTCGATCTACTACACCAGATTCTCCATTCCGTTCCCTTGGATCAGTCTGGTTAGAAAACAAACTAGCTCGATCTGATATGTTACGTTCAACAGTCCTATCTCTAGCCTCAACAGAGGGACTATTTGATAATTGCCCAGAAGCAAACTGTTGCGCTTGGGAAACTAAAGGCGGTTTATTGCTAATTGACGGTGGAGGACAAACAAGATTGACCAACACATTTAATGCAGGTTGGATGATCTGAAACATAAAAATAAATAGTTACAAATACAAGATACCATCTCAGCATTTCAATAATCTAAGGAATTCAATTTTCCACCTAAAGAAACAAAAGCAGTAATGACTGCTACCAAAGGAAACTATTACCTCGGGGTCCACATGACTAGTAGCAATATTTGCTGCATCCAAAATGACTGCTGTACCAACAAAATTATTGCTTAATGTTGCATTTACAATCATCTTGCGACTACTAGGTACCAACGTAATAATGTGCAGAACACCCAATGCATACTGAAGCAAATCATGGAGATACCGTTCCACAGGGGGAGCCTACAAAGAAACAAAGTCAAGTCATTGACAACCAGAATGCAAGAGACTGGAAAATGTCCAAAATAATCCATACCTGACACAATTCCAACATAGTAATATGTCCATTACATGCCAAGAATTTCTCGACTACAGGCCAGCGCGTTCTAACAAATGCAGCACCTAGCTTCCGATCTTTCTGCAACTGCAGGAATACTGCATCCATTGCCTCATTACTAATGTCAAGCGGCTTGTTTGCTGCCCTTACACTTGGAATATTTCTAGCAGCACTACGATTGCTTTTGTATGGACGAATGAAATCCACAAGTAAAAGAAGATGTGCTCTAAAATACTGCTGCAAAGCAACACATGTATGGTAGGCTATCTGTTTCTCAGATGATGTCAGTACTTCTGCAGGCAACCGATCCCCATTTCGAAGAGATCCTGAGTTAGATAGGCCCATTGCCCCACCATTTATGCCCAATCTTACTGAAGCAGCATCATCTAGAAGGGACAGTAGCTTCTGTAATCCATCCTGGGCATCAAATGCATCAATAACTGCTCTGAAGACAAATGCGGCAGCAAAAAACAATGCTGCGTTCTTCCGGGCTTGGGCTTGGTCTTGGCCTTTTAATTCAAGGAGTTGGAGAGCCAACTCAACCACTTGATAGGCAACATCCAATGGAGGAGCACATACCCGTTCCATTACCCCCTGAAATAATAATCTAGATGTCAGAAAATGAAAGTGTCAAAAAAGATATAATAACTTCAACCAATAAAAGAAGAAAGTTGAAACAAAAATGAAGGTATATAAGGAGGCATAAAGAATAGACAGCAGGCATCTTCTCTGAAAATTATGAATATCATGATTATTAAAATACACAAGTACCTGCAGAGAACCAATAGTGAATAGGCAAGAAGAAATGCCAAAAAAAGTTTCTGGCATTCTTGGGACAGCAAGCAGTTTTTGCATGCCTCCACGGTTCACAAATAGTTCAGCAAATCTCCGATGCGCTGATAAAGCACAGATCAGCTTCATGACATCAGGCAACAGTAGGGCAACCTTGGAAGCCTCTAGATGCTTAGAATTCTGTTGCAGAAGTGCAAGACACACATCTACCCCCTTTTCATGCAACACGGGGCCAAGAACTTCTACATATTCTCCAAGCATCTCAAGGCACTGAATGCAATGTTTTTCCCTCAACTGTGCAAGTGATTGAGTGTCTGGAATATAATAATCTTCAATATCCTCGGAGGATTCTGTTGCTTTAGCACTTGAATTCTCTGCCTCAGCACTGATGCCACTGGAGCTCCTGCCACCAACCCAAGAAGAACAATATTAACAGACTAAAAGAATCACTCAGGATATTGCTCCCTGTGATGCTGGTTTATTCTCATGTACCTCGAAACTTCACTTGCAGATGCAGCATCTATAACTGTTAATGCAGCTCTAGAAGCAGCAGAAACAGCAGCTTCTTCATCATTAGTGGACTTGAATTCCTGCACTTATATTTAAGCACTGAACACCATTATACTCATGTGCACATAGAATCGTAAAGAACTAAATAAATAAAATCTGCTCATAGTATAATTATATCAATAGGTAATGAACAAGCTTCAGCTTACCTCCAAAGCTGCAGTTTTAACAACTTCAGCAGCAGCATCACCAGCTGCTTTGACAGCTTCATCAGGTGCATTGGCTGCTCTAGCTTCAGCTTCCGCCGCTCTGACTGCTTTCCTAACAAGATCAAAGATATCTTTACTTCCAATTCGGCAATCTTGGAAACAATCATCATTATCCTCTCTTGCTAAAACAGAAGCACTGGAAACGACCCTACCAGGAGTTTTCTTGGAATCAGGCACCCTTCTTACATCACTGCTCCTCAATACAGTCCTAACATTTCTTCCCTGACCTAAACGACTACCAGCACCGGGAGACAACAAAACTTGTTCACTGTCTACAGTCCCTTCATTTACCCTTCCCTTCCCCCTGGATCTTGCCCATCCACGGTTACCACGCCTTCTTGGGGAGTCATCTCTCACATTTTCATCATGGTCACCAAATTTTATCCTCCCATCACGTGAATCTCTAATGTGCCATCTATCCTCCCCATAAGCATCTACCTCACTTATATCAGCACCATCACCCAACCCATCAGATGGTTGACCATCATCAACCCAAGAATCTTCTGCATAAGTTGGTCCACTTGTGCTTCTGTCTTGATCGTGTTCAAGAGTCTGATCATCTATTGATCTCTCATCAATCATCCTTGTATCATCTAAATGACTTGGTTCTAGCACCTGACGAAATCTACCACGAACATCATCTCTAACTTTCATGGAAGTATTCCCTGATGCATGCCTACTCTCTGTTAAATGACTTGTATCCTTTTGACTGCTGCTTGTCTCCCCCAGCACACGCAACCGAAGGTTGCGCATAAGCTTGGCTGACAAGCCAGATGTCAAGACATCTTCCACAACTTGACCTCCACTGAGATCAGTCCAAAAATAAATAAGCAAATAAGGAAACGAGAATTAAACAAATAGGGATATCATGATTTCCCTTTGCATACCACTACAAGAGAAACAATACAAAAAAAAAAAGAACGCTATGCTTCTACATAAGACGTGTGGAAAGAATATATCCATTGTAGAGACAGAGGCATACCCATCCAAACACACAGCAAGGAGTCCAGTAGAATAAGTTTGCAACATTTCAAAATCGGAGGCTTGCTTTCTCCCTGTCTTATGTTTCCGGTTCTGTTCTTCGGCAAAAGATCTAGCATTGTCATCCATCACCCAATCTTTAATGTTCTCCAGAACAGATTCTTCAAAAACATGAGGATACTGTACATTCACAGTTCATCACATTGATGTGACCATATATACATTTGGAAAGAGATTAATATAAGGTGGGATAACCAAAAAGACAATCTTACAATCCAAGTCAGTGAACAGCTCATGAGAAGCCTGGCAGCTGCCGCCTGAACAGAAGTTGTATATCTGGTTTCTGACAAAAACTTGGAAGATATCAACTCGAAAAATTCATCATTCTCCTGTGAAGATGGAAGAAATAAGACTAACAAGAACTTAAACTCAAATTACCAAGTCAAGAGGTTTTGTCTCATTAAAGTATCATTTTTTAAAAACTCATAAATGCAGCACAGTAACACAGCCTAAGGAAATCCCCCCTCCAAAAAAAACCAAAAAACAAGTTAACTAAATGACCATGGACATTAAAATACCCGGATTAGGCTTCCAAGGCGACCAACATTATGTGAAGCACGAGCATTACTGGAGGAGGAATGTCCATTATCATCCATATATCTACAATGCAAGAATAAACAAGGAATTAAATAAACACTGTGCGTCCAGAAACAGCTAAGGCAAGAAACAGTACAGCAGAAAAAATAAGCCGGTAGAGAATTTTGACAAGCATGTAAGGAGAATGATGACAAATAACAAATTAAAATTCATACGTTACAGAAACATATCTCAACCCCCTAATAATTAAAAAGTAAAATTCAAAAAGAAGGAGGGAACTAAAGTCCAGAGGCACTACTCTCGTCCCCAAAATGAATTTGAAGTGAAAATAATAATAATAATAATAATAAAACCTAATCATTAACTTATCATGAATCTAAACTGCAACTACTAGGAATAAAGTATTTAATTTTAATCATAATGAACAGGAAACATTACAATCCAGCTACCAGATAAACATCTCAAATTCACCTTAATTCCAGCATTATATCATGTAAAAGCAAAACATAAAATGAAATGAAACAGATAGCAGCTAGAAGTAGAAAAATAAGAATACCGAGCCTCTTGCTTCTCTAGAATGGAGGAAAGGGCATGAAGAACGGTGACTTTAGGGTTATCGGGCTCAGAAGTTATCTTTTCCATCAACTTCTGAGTTTTTGCAATCAACTCGTCTTCTTCCTTACTAGACTCCTCCTCTTCCTCGCCATCACCTCCTTGCGACTGATATTCTGTCACCGGAAGTTGTGACGGAGCTTGCGTACGGTCTTGGCCATCGTTCTGATTCGCTTGATCGTCCATTGAGGGCTCCATGTAGTATGACCGAGAGAAGAAAATATTTGAGAAATGGAATGGAAATTGAATAATGAAATTAGGGTCAAATTTATCACGGTTTGTTTTTATATGTGGATTATGGTTCTTCTATAGAAATGTGAACGTATTTCGGTTTGTGAATTTGCAGCTGCAGAAGTGTGACAAATAATTACATATACGAAGGAGGAAGAAGCTCGGTGCGTAGTGATGCGTTTTGGCTATAAACGGACAGGAAGGGATTCAGAAGCTAAGGACACGATCACGGATCGGAAGATTCTAGAGATGCCCGACCCATTGTTGAACGCTAGCAGGCTTTCGGTGTAAATAAACCCACCAAGCTTGTTAAGTTTTTCTCCTTTTTTTTTTTTTTTTTGTACATAACCCACGAAAAAGGGACCAAAACGAGAACCCACAAAAATAGAGGGAGAGTTGGTGGTGCTAGATGGTTAAATAAAAAATATTACTTTGACTTCCTTAAGTTTTATTTAAAACCTATTTAAGCTTCTCTTTAAATATAAAAAAATGTAATATTTAAATTCAAATTTGAATTTTTCATCAGTAGAATGAAAACATTAAGCTCAATTAAAAAAAAAAAATTCCACTTACGTCAAAATTTAATTTTTTTCATTACTCGTATTTTAATCTTTAAACTTATCAAAATATATTTATGATTACAAAATACTTATAATATCATATATTACTATAACTATACTTTCTCACTATTTCTCAATTAAAATTTTAATTTGAATTCAAGTGCATCATTTTTTTATGTTTTAAACGAGATCGGAGTAAATTTTAAAAGTAGAAAAGAAATCTATATGATGTCATTAAAACTCACAAGAGATCAAAGTATTTTTTTCAAACTAAAATTACAAATTCTTGACAAGAATTATAAGATTTTTCATTTTTTAAAAAAAATTGTTATAAAACTTACAATTTTGTATACAAAAACTTTAATTTTTTGATAAAAATTTGTAGCTACATTGACAAAAATTGTATAGAGAATTTTTAAACTATTTTTATAAAAATTACAACCTTTAACGAAAAATTCACAAAAAGTATGATATTTTTTTTACAAAAATTACAAGAATATAAATGAGAACGAATTTTTTATTACCTGTAGAAGTATAACCATAAATAAGAGAATCCATTAACTTCAGTGATTAAGGTTTAATCTATAGTGTCTAATATATTCTTGTCTAGGGTTAGAGGTTTTTATTTAGAATTTAGAGTTTGCCTTAACTTTGTGTATTTAGTTTATTGAAAAAAAAAAAAAAAACCTATACCAGCATAATAACCTAAAATTTATTGATCATCTTTCATTCAAAATTTACATTCAGAAGGTCTAATATCTCTAGAATTGTTGAAAGGAAAAAAAAAATATTAACAGAAAATAAAGTTCAGTTCGCAAGACTCTTACCAGCGTGGGAAACAATGTAAACAGAACACTAAAGTCTGTAAATTCATCAACATGATGAGCAGTAACCATTACTAATTCTTTCTTATTACCCAATTAACTAGTGATGAATTCATAATTGGTCCATACCAAATGCCGCCTTGGGATTCAGTAACGCTTTATTTTAGATCACTTTCAGGCTCAACTTCTGGGGTTAAAGGAACAGAAAAATTGATCATGCCTTTTCCTGCAATTTAAGCATAAAGACCACGGGCTCCATCGAATGGCTTCAATTTCAAATACTCAGTTTAATTTCTCCAGAGATAAATGAGTTCAAAACCTACCAAACAGAAAGTCAGATTACAAAGCAAGAAACAAAACTACAAAGAGCATTATCATTTTAAAGAATCCAACCCTCCCATATAGTAGAGTAGCAGAATCCGTCTGGATCATGATTCTGAACTTGCAATCCCCGGATGAAGGCGAAGGATCCCTGTCGGTGATAACAGAAAGGCCCGGAAACTTGCAGGCACTGTCCATCTGATCATTTACCTGGTAATAGCTGTTAAAAGCAAAAGAAATATTACCACGAGCATCTAAAGTTCCACATGAAGTTCCATAGCCAAGACTGGTGCAATCTGCATTCTGGCAAGCATAAGCCACACTTGGTGCCACTTGATCATCATTGAGGTTAGCTGATGGTTTCAAAATACACCACTTTTTGGAAAGATGATGTACACCAGAAGCACCTACTAAACCATTTGATCTTTGTGTTCCAAGGTTAAGCTCATATTTTGGCTGTCCATCAAAGTAAAACAACCCCCAATGGCGTTCAAAATTGCCCGGCTGAATGCTTTTGCTGTCTTCATCTATGAGGCTGAACAAGTAGGCATCTATGGGACCTGGCCTCATTGGGGTACCCTTCCCGGAGACATAGCGAGACATGAATCCTTGGTTGAATCGTTGGGCTAACTGAATATTTGCATGGCCGTCTCCATCTGTAGGCCACCCGATTTCTCCCACTATTATAGGCAAGTTTCCAAATCCATTCTTTTGCAGTGCCCACACTAGTGTATCATGGTTAGCATCAAAGACATTGTCATAGACTCTTCCATTATCATTTATAGGAGTCTGATAGCCATTGAAGAAGGCATAGTCAACCGGGAAATTGTCATCCGAGTAGAGGCTGATAAAGGGATAGATGTTGACAGTAAATGGAGCTCCATTCTCACTCAAGAACTTGACAATTTGCACCATGAGATCATGGATGTCTTGCCGAAAATCACCATCTGAAGGTTTTTCTGATGAACTCTCATATACATCAGCATTCAAAGGGACAGTGACTTTGACCTGACTGCTCAAACCAGATTTTATGAGAGCTGACTGGATATTTTGAAGAGCTGGAAGAGTTGTGGTTTCAAATGTGCCATTGTATGTTGACAAGAAAGGTTCATTCCCCACTGCAACATACCTTGCAAAAATTATAACAAGTAATTTGTAAGAAAATATATAAATGGCAACTTATAAAGCCATTGTTTGTACTATCAGGTAAATGTTATCCTTACTAGCAGAAAAATACAATGGAAGAGCATTATCTAGAGCATTATTCATGAATTACATTACATGTTCTGGAACTGCTTGATAAGAAGTTAAGCATATTTGACAACCTAACTGCTTCAAAGAAGCACATTTTACAATCTAATTCCCCACGGGATCAAATTGCATATGACTTCCAAGCAAATTAGGAAGGTATTTCAACTTTCTGACTTCCAAGCAAACTAGGAAGGTATGTTCAAAGCAAACGGGCAACAAGAAGTTCTAGATTTTCCTTATGTTTTGTTCGTTAGTTTGGGAAATCGATGGGAAAGGAAAAAAGAGTATTTTCCCAACCCTCCATTTTCCTTCCCTCCCTTCGTTTTTCAAGATTAGAGCATGCCACCAGAACTTCCAATAATACTTATAGATTGTCTAACCCCTTAGAATTGCTATGGATTAAGATCTAAGACATGGATGATCCAAAACAATGAACCTTATCAGTAAGCCGGGCCAGGCGGTTTCATTAATATCTATTGTCCAACCATTACACTATCAAGTACCAACCAACTCAATTAAATGAGACAAGCAACGATGTCAATAATGTTATGGAGGTTCTAGTTGAACCCTAATCACTTCTTTTACAACATAAAACGTAGAGTTAGAAGGTAGAATCATTATAAGCACACCCAAATCCAAAGCTGTGAGTCTGCATATAACGGGATGGCTGAATCAAACAGAACAAAAGGGGTGTACCTGATGTCAACTCCACCCTTAGAGACGTGAGCAGAAACATTCTTGGAGACCCATTTTTCAGCTGCTTGAACACTGTTAGCCAGTGTGTAGAGCATATCATTAGGAATACCCACCATCACCTGGATCCCAGACTTCTTCAGAGCACCTAGAATACTGGCATCAGCGTCAAAAAGCTTAGCTTTCTGAATGCCATTGTCTTTCAGCATTTTCACTACCGTCGAAGCCGGCAAAGGGTGTGTTGCCTGTGTGCCCCAATTCACACCAATCCCATTTACAGAACTCACAAACAGCACAGTGAGAAACAAGAGAACAAGAAGCCCCTTAAATCTCACTCCTTCCATTAACACTTCACTGAGATACCTAGAGAAGCTGAAATCAGAACTATAAATAAATAAATAAATCAAATCCAAGCTGTTTTATGAGCGTCTATCAAATTTGAAGCTCAAAGCTAGTATTTTTATTACCTGGGTATGATAAGTAAGTTGATTTATTCTGAAACTTGCCCCAGAAATCAAAAGCTGGCATGCGAAAAAGTAAAGTTTTAAGAATATTTCGAACATATGTTCAGTAGATTCGATAGAGGCTACTCCTTATAGACGCCAGGAAGAATTATCTAACAATGACAGCTTAAGGAATGAAGAAGCTACACAAACAAAATAGTAAAATCACAGCAAGGAAAGTAGCAAGTGAAATGAAACCTAAAGAAAATATTTTAAAAAAATAGAAATTTAGAGCTCGAAAGCTCTGTACTTAAGCTAACAGAAAGAAATGGCACTGAAATATTCTAACATAAGAGATCTCTCTAGATACAAGAACAGGACTTGTTTGATAGAGTTCATGAGCTTCAATGAACAAGGACAGGGGACAGAGGAACAGAACCAGTGAGGAGTGAGGAGTGAGGAAGAGGAAGAGAGAGAGTTAGTGTGTGCAGTGAACGATGAGAGAGAAGTTGTGGTGGCGAATCTTTTATTGGGCGAGCTGATGAAGTAAGCAGGCCAGGGAAAACACACTCAGCAAAAGTGGTACTAGTTAAGCTTTTTCTACGTATATATCAGAAATCACATGGTCACATCTATTTGCATGTATTCTTTTTTTTTTATATACAAATGCAAATTTTGCAATTTACCTCTTGCATATATTTTCAAATAAACGAATTTATTTTAAATTATAGTACATCTTACATATAGATATGACATAAGTTAGGCCTGATGAAAAGTATGAGTAATTTTTTTTTTCTTTTATTGTTCATGGACACAAATCTCATTCTCCCAAATAGGTTCCTTCAACATGTATGCAGTCCTTGGACGTCATAAAAGAAAAAAAGAAAAAAATTATATAAAATACACCAACCTAAATTAAAAAAAAAAAAAAATGAACGTTAAAGGCATGTACTGATCACTGATGAATTGAAGAAAAAGCAATCGATAATTCTGCGAGAGGCCGGGAAGTAGTCTCAAAACCACATACCAATACTTCTATATTTCGTATATGACATCTATGGTGTCTGTTTCCCTTACCATATAGAAAGATCTTAAATATAATTTTTATGATTAAAAATTATAAAATATAATTTATATATATAAAAATTCTATAAAATTGACATATGAATAATAAAATTAATAATTGATTTTTTTATTAAATAAAGATATGACAATGTTATTAGTATAGGATATAAGTATTTTTCCAAAACCACATAGTATCCTTCGCTTTAACGTTTAAAGTTGTTCTCTTATTTCCAGACGCCTGGTTGTCCCAGTGTCCTCTTGCTCTGATCCAAAACAAGTATGTTTGGGTTGGATTTCCAGTAACGTCTTTTCCTCTTTCTATTCCTTTTTCTTAAATAATTATCTGTTGTCCGTTCCATAAATACTATTTATTGACCAACAGAATTTTTTTAGGTGGATTATCATTATTTAATTAAATTAAATATTATTAAATTAAATAAACATCATAATAATTAATTATTATATATTAATTAATTAAGTGATTGAATTATTGAATTTATAATAATATTTAGATTATTAATAAATTTTAATAGTGTAAATATTATCATTGAACTAATGATAATAAATCAGTTGATTCAGTAAGATTATAATAATAGAGATCCTTATTTATACCCTATTAAAATTATAATTGTTATATTGAGATTTTAAATATAATTTTTTCTTACTTTTCTTTATTAGAATTATAAGAAATGAATTTATTGGAGAATATTTTATCACAATGAATTCTGATATAATATTATATATGATTTTATTATTATTAATTAAATTTATATATATAAATTTAGTATATTATAATATGATTTAATAAATTTATTAATTTATTCTGTTTATTTGTCAACATATTACATATAGAAAAAACCTAGTTTCGGATAAATATTGGTTATTTTGATTCTGGTTCTATTTTTTTCGTCATGTTTTAGGTTATTTTGTTTTTGTCATCAAATTGTTGGGCTGATTCTATTAAACATTAGAAAGGCTCTGCCCTTGCCCTGTGGTATTACTGAGTGGGCCATAATTGTGGGCCAGGTTAACAGACAACGGGGCATTATTACATTCCAAGCTTGGAGAAATTCATAAATTAACACAATTAACCCATTCTCTCTCCTCCTTAATGTAAGGAAAAAAAATATAAAATTAACCAATAACATTTAAATATAATTAATATTAACTGATTTAATGTAATTAATATTAAGTTTGTTTTGGGATGTTATATCATTTATGTTGTTAACCATCCTTTCCAACTTAAGCCATGCCCATGTCCCCAAAAGTGGTGTTACCATTATTAAATGCCTAACATAATTTTACTTAAGCTAAGCATTCTTTCTTCAAAATAAATTGCGTCAATTTAAGTTAAAGTTTGTCATTTATATTCTTGTGCATTTAGTTGTAAAAGCAAGAGTATGAAATTAGTATTTTTCTGATAACAAAAATATTACTTTTTTAAAGAAAAAACCTACTCCAAACCTCCTTCAATTATAAATTATATACAAATTATTTTTTAAATTTTGAAATGGTATGATTTAAATTCTTCATCTTTAAATATGTTATCTAAAATTTGAAGCTGTGCGATTTAAATTATTCGACTTTAAATATGTATAAGCAGAAAAGGATAAGAGTATTTTCAATAAAAATTGTTCAATAGTTCTTAAATATAATGCATTAAACTGACATAACAGTTTGTAAGTACCGTTGTTTATATAAATAATGATATTTTTGAAAAAAAAAAATTTTAACTGATGTGATATAGTAAAAATAAAAAATAAATGAGTTAAGTAACTCCAATAAATTACACTGAAGATACTCTAAGTTGTGCAATTCTTACGTTAAGGGAGTCAAATTGCACATTTGTAAAATAGATGTTGCAGGATTCACACGCATTTTGGTGTACGCAGTGACAACGACTTTACAGATAAAAAAATCCCTTTTTTTTTTTTTATAATTGAGCTCTTTTGGTCCAGTATGGCCACTCAAATTTTTAAGGCGGTGAGAATGGTAAATTTTGTATTTGATTTTTAACATTAGGACTCATTAAAGTAATTTTCTTCTCTCATGTGAGAAGACATTTATACCCCTATCGATGGCCACTTGCGTAAAAAGAAGACGGCATTTTCCCCTAAATTTTCACTTCATGTTAAATTATTCTTTTAAACTTTAAAAATTTATAAATTAATAAATGTGATACATATAATTTGTTTGAGAGATTTGTTCCATTATCTATAAGATATGAAACTTAAATTAAATATCTTTTTTATCATCACAATATAAATTTAAAAAATAATTTAAATTAATAATATGTTCAGTATTTTTTACTTTATAAAAGAATAAATAATATATTTATCATGTAAATGTAATATATTTTTTGATTTAGAGTAAAAATTAATAATCAATTAAAATTTTTTAAATTTTAAAAGAAATAATTTATAATTCATTTAAAATTTAAAGATATAATTTATAAATATTTAAAATTTCGGATGATAAATTGCTCGTAAAAAAACCTTTAAAGTGCCAATGTATTTTTCAAGGCAAATATAATGTTTACTTAAGTGGGCCACATAACTGGCTCATCATGGGTGTGATTGGGTGTTTCATACAGGCAGCCCACTCCTCCATGCGAACAGCCGTAAAACACCCGTAATTGCTTCTTGTTATTTGTCAGCATAAGTATTTTGTTTGTTTGTGTTTCCTTCTCAAAATAAATGATATGGATATTAATTACTTCATAGAATATATAAAATTTACATCACATAAAGAGCCATTCGAGTTTGAGTTATGTGGCTATAAGTTCTTTAAAGTGAAGAAAAATATAATATTAGAGTGCATTTGAGAGAGCTTATCTACAGCTTATTTGAACTTAGTTTATTATATAAGTACTTTAGATAAAAAATATTAAGTATTTGTTTAAATTTATAAAAATAGTTTATGACCCTTTTATGAGTTTATTTTATCTTATTTCAATAATCTTCATAAAGAAGCTTATAAAAAAAAAACTTATACGAAAATTATATGATCGATGTTTTATTGATAAAACTATCCTTCTACAATTGTGGAAATTCCTTTCAATGTCCATCATTTTTTCTCGAGGCTTCGTTTCCTCTTCTGCTCTCTCAAAAATCTTCAAGCTTCCTCTAAATTTCTGCCTGTGGTGCCATGAGGAGAAAACAGCGAATAGAATTAAAGAATCAGATTTTTTTTGTAAGAATCAGATTGTTGCTTGTAAGTTGCAACATCAGACTCTTCCGTGCTCCTCTCTCATCAACATTCATCTGGTAGGGATCCATCTGCAACCGCCGCGCCACCCACAAGCCACCGTTGCTTCCGCCGCCGGTAACACAGTTTCAGGTTTCTACGTTTTCATTTGTTTTTGTTTTTATTTCAATTTTCATTTGAGGTTTGAAGAGAGAAGGAGTAGAAATCTAACTCAAATCGAAGAAGG
>JANHAO010010944.1:0-17547 GCA_026873985.1 Saraca asoca | reverse complement strand
CTCTCTCTCTCTCTCTCTCTCTCTCTCTCTCTCTCTCTCTCTCTCTCTCTCTCTCTCTCTCTCTCTCTCTCTCTCTCTCTCGTAGATGGTTTAACTAGCCATATAAATTCAATTGATAGAAGTGGTAGAACAAACCATTCAAATTAAGGAGGCAGTAGAACCTACCATTCAATTTAAGGAGGCAGTATAATTAATCATATGATTTCAGATAATGCTAATAATAACAAAAATAACAATAATATCAGTAATGATAATAGTAATTAATAATAATAATAATGATAGATATTAATATATATTACAGACATATATATTATTAATATAGCTATATATGGTCAAAATAAAAATTTTGGGAATAAGGTTGATTAGTCAAAAGTAACAGGTGACATGAGGTGATTGGAAAAGTTTGACACATGGCAATTCCTACTTGATTGACTCGGTTAACATGGTAATGATGTGTGCCAGATGCGTGGTAGTCAGTGACATGTGGGCAATGATGTGGATTGTTGACTAGATGATCTGTTGACACATGGCAACATGTGACTAGATCAACTAGATGATACATCGTAGAGGCTGTTAGTATGGCTCGTCTTCTTACTCAACCGAGTACATGAGGAGAGTCATTGATGCATGGCTTTTGACTGCTCAGAGTGTGCAGTGAGTGAAGGTGCATGCATTGTCTAGTGGCAACAAAATTTTCCAAGCCAGCTCTTCTTGTCCTTCTAAGCTCGACCATAGTGATGGTTTGCTAGAAAAATGACTAGAGGTGGCTAAATCGTGCTTAGTCAAAATGCACTTTAATGAGCAAATATTTTTGTTGTTTCTAGCAAGCTTCCAATAATGAATGTGGTAGCGACCAACAATGCAAGGAGGCGGGGAACCGAGCTTTGTTGCCAAATGGCACAGTAGCTTAAGAAAAATTCACACCAATAAAAGAGAACTCCAATTCAAGCTAGATTACAAATGACGGATACAATGCCTATTTATAGGGTTGAGTTTGAAGAAGAAATATCTTCGAAAATCCTAGAAACTGATTAGAATATTTCAATACCTACTTGAGCTCCAAGTATTCTTCGAGAGAAAGAAAATTTTAAAATATCTAAGGAAATTTTTAGAGAATTCAAGAATAGAACCACTCTAAAAATTTGAAAAGAAAAATAGAGGATGCTATTGTTTTTCAATGTGGGCTGATTGGGCCATAGCATTTCAGGCCAATAATTGGTGGATGGACAATGTGAGGCGAATATATTTGAAATTGTTATATATGATACTATATTTGATATTGGGGTTTTGGACTTGACCTTGACCTTTAAAAAGGGATTTGACCTTGACTACATCTATTTGACTGAATCATGAGTTTGAGTTTAGTTCATACATTAGATATCTATTTGGTTAACCATAAGAAAATGGGATCTTGGTTAATTATTTTACATAAGCTATTTAAATCATTATGCTATTAATTGTATAACTTTCTTAATATTTTAGATTTTATGTAAAAGATTGTTGTTTATGAAAAAATGAGATTGAATTATGAAGACGATTATTTTACTAGTTTCTAAAAAGAATATGACATTTGGAAAGTTTGAGATTGAACCCATTTTCAAATGATAGTAAGATGTTTAAAGTCCAGTGCTTTTCTCTAATGCATTAGAACATTCCTTAGGACTTTATGGTGCAATTGTAAGGTAAATAGACACGTTGGAGTAAGAATTTGGTTCATATACATTATGTGTTGCATGATTGATTTAAATGAGTCATGGTTATATAATTGCATAATATGTGGATACATGTGTTGTTGGGTAAGTAACCCTCTCATGTTTGTATTGGTTGTCACTAGATACTATCCAATGACAAAATAAAATAATTAACATGTACGGTCATTTCTTTGAATTTATAAGTGGTGTCTTGTTTTTTATTGTATAAGTTAACATTATAATTTGTTAGTTTTATAGAAAGTCATTTCGTAGTAGTTTCCTACAGAGGTCACGTGTCTAGGATTTGTCTATTTTCATGAAACATATACTTAGAAAATTAAAATAAGCCACTTGTACAAAGTGTTGAAGTACATAAAGGGTGCATATAAAATAAATACATATATACTTTGCCATCTCCATTATGACAGGGTTGTTATTTTTTTAGGGTGAGTCTCTTTTCATAATTACTTTTGTTAATGCCACGATATATTAAATGTCAAAAAATTCATATACAAAAATGCTCCTCATTTAGTCAAGTAAGATGTAAATTTTAAAAGGGGAAAATGTAAAATATCTTCTTAAACTTTGGGATGGATAGATTTTGTCTTCACCAACTATAAAAACTTGGAAATTACACCCTTCAATTATATAAAATCTGAAATTAACACTTATCATCTATCTAATTAATTATTTTATTAAATTATATGATTTTTTATAAACTTTTTAAGTAAAAATCACAATATTATTGTATGTTAATTTATGATATCATTTTTTCATACATAATTTTCCAACTCATTTTCAAGTATTTTACTAAAATTTTATATATCTAATTAAATTTTTATTAATTATATGACATAGAAATTATTTATGAGAGGTAAAAAGCTAAAATCGTTGAACTTAATAAAATGATTAATTAAGTAAATTATAGGTGTTAATTTCAAATTTTATATAATTTAAGGATTTGATTTCCAAGATTTTAAAGTTAGAAGGGTAAAATCCAACCAGTTGATATTTTGCATTTTACCCATTAACTCGGTTTGGATTCTATTTCAGAGGATTTGGCTAATTTTACCTTATAACCCTTGATTGAAACACCATTATACAAGAAAAATTCAGTATATTGAGAATTGGCAAATCTTTCTTTCATTTTAATTGATAAGTTTCACATCTAGACAAATGGCTTATCTCTGATTTATACTTTTTAGTCTATTTATATATATTTTGAACCTTCTTTTTATATAATCTAATTTTTTAAAGTTGACAAAATATTATGTTTTACATATTTCATTAATTATTATTATCATCATTATCATTTTATAATTTCAAAATGTTATATTGTTTTCATCAAGGTAATCACGAAAAATTATAGAAAATGAAAATTTTCAACTAACTGAACTATGAAAAGAAAATTAAAAAAATATACAAAGAAACATAGCAAAGTGAGTAATATTTTTAAATTTTAATAAAAGAAAAATAACTTCATAATATTCTCTTCACATTTGAGAAACTTAGGAGAGGCAAATCAAAAATAAAAGAACAACAAGAGATAAAAACTATGGAGGCATTGGATTTCTAAGATGTAAAAGTGGCAGAGGAGACGATATCATGCGTATCTAAAAAAAATTAAAAGAAAAACTTGATGTTGATAATATAATAAATTGATTTATTAATTAAGGAAAAAAAATGAAATAGAATGCACTAGTAGGATGGAGACTGCAATCCTAGTGTTAAATAAAAACCAAGTTTGAGTTAGTATTCATGAACCTTAATTAGTCTTGATTTAAGCACAAAATTGATGGAGGAATATTGTAGTTTATTCAAAAAAAATTATATCAAATAAATATATGCACTTTTGTTTAATTCACTCTCATTTAATGTATAATTTTAATAAAAAATTAAATAAAAACATATAAACTTTTAATGCATGCCTTAATATTCTTTAACTAGATCATCGATTAATAAATGCTTTAAACATAGAGCATCATTATCAATAGTGAATGTAGCAATAGCAATAGGTTTTTTTTTACTGATTATGTAAAGTTATTCATCATGTAAAGCTATATTTGTTTTGGAGGAAAATTACATATTAATAGACAAAAATATATTCAACTAAAAATATTACTTCGAAAATTACAAAATTTTTGTTGTTTGGTATTCATGGGAAAAAGCTTTTTCATTGTCTGGCGTTCCCAAAAGAAAACATATATAAGTAGTATACACATATTAAATTGTGTATGATATAAATTAAAAGGTGTACACAAATTACTTTATTCGAAAGAAAAGTATTATAAGGTGTGGGAAATTTAAATTGAGGTAGTTATTCCTTTATCAATAAATAGTGTATTTTTAGGAAAAAAATAATATATTTATGTTTTATATAAATAATTGATTGAATATGTTTGTCTATTATATATTTAAATGTATATCTAAAATGTTTTTTTGTTCACTAAATGTTAATTTATATGAACGAACATTAATTTTGTTGGTTTATTTCCAATACATGATATTTCTGCGATGAATATATTTCTTTCTTTTAAACAATATTACAAACTTAAAATAAAAACATTCAAGACTTGCATATTTGCAACAATTGTGTTACGCAATAAGGGCCATTCTTTTGATTCTTTACCAATTAGTAAGCAACCCAGGACACGGGCTTGTATTCAGTTTATTGTATAATAAAAATCAAATAGAATTTATATATATATAATTTTATTTTATAAAAAGAATGAAATTAAAAAAAATTAACAGTTTATATATGATATAGCGGAAGGTGCTAACACTTTCTTTGATACTTTTAAAGAAATACATAAAAGAAATATTATTATTCTGAAAATTTTGATCTGCCAATAGGTTGTTACATATTTATAAAGGGATAAACTTTTTCCCATCAGGAATGGAAAGAGACATCTAATAAATAAGGGAAATAAGACTCTTAGATAAACTAGAAAGTAAACTACACTAAATACATAAATAAATTAGAAGACTCCTAAATAAATTAGAAAGGAATAATTTAAACTTAGAATCCTATATTATTTGTAATACTAGAATGTACCAACTCTATGACTATTGTCATACATCAATCCCCTCCACTTTAAAAAAAATTTGTCCTTGAGTTGGCATATAAATATAATAATATATTAGAAGAATGATACTTATATAAGCCAACCATATTGAAGATATTAGAAATAGCTAGGGACTCTAGTAGATCCACCACATACGATTGTCATTGATCTTACTCAAAATTCTATAATGACTCATCTTTTTCTTCTACAATTTATTGTTGGTTCCTTTAGGAAATCATTCCTTAAGCAAATAAACTATAACCGAAACCTTCTTTGAAAATTTTTAGCCTTCTATGTTTATTCGCAGCCTCTTTGTAGTTGGCATTAGTTCCTTCAAGCTTTCCTTTAAATTCTAATTGAATAGCCTAGATCTTCTCAGTCATATGTTCGATAACAATACTATATCCTGGTATTTTGAGTAATGGTACTAGATTTAAAGTATGCTTTGGAATCCTCCCATACATGATTTTAAAAGGTGATTTTCTAGTGACCTATTGATATTTTTGTTTTAGGCAAATTCTACTTGTGCAAGAAAATGATTCCATTGCTTTGGCATTCCTCCACAAATGCTTCTAATAATATTTCCCAAAGTCTTATTGACAACTTTAGTTTGGCCACCGGTTTGAGAGTGAAAAGAACTACTAAACTATAAGTTAATTTGGAAACATCTCCACAAAGTCCTCCATAAGTCACTTAAGAACTTCGTATCTCTGTTAGAAGTTATACTTTTAGGCACACCATGCAATCTCGCAACTTCTCTAAAGAATAAGCTAGCCATAAGCAAGGCACCATAGGTCTTTTTATAGGCAATAAAGTTTGTCATCTTTGTGAATCTATCCACAACCATAAAGACAAAATCGATACCTCTCTGAGTTTGTGGAAGACCAAGAACAAAGTCCATCAATAAGTCCTCCCATGGTTTGGAAAGAACTGGTAGAGGATAAAAGTCAATATTTTGAGCATGATCTTTAGCACTTTGACATATTGGACACTTTTCCATGAATTTTCCTACATCTCTCTTGAGTTAAGGCCAATAATATCTCTCCTCTAATAAAGAAATAGTCTTGTCTCTACTAAGGGGACCTAAGCCTCCTTCATGTAGCTCAAGAGTCAACTTTTCCCTTAATGAACCTCTAGGAATGCATAATTTGTTTCCATCAAATAATTATCCATCTTGAAGGATGAAATAATCATTATAGATATTCTCCTTGCACTTAATCCATATTTCTTCAAAATCCTCATCTTCTGCAAAGAGATCCTTTAAGTATTCAAAACCTATTACCTCTTTGATCATTGTGACAAGTAATGATGCTCTCCTACATAAAGCATCTACCACCTTTTTTAGGCAATCGAATTTATGCTTTAGCACAAAGTTAAATTGTTTAATGTAGGAAACCCATCTAGCATGCATCTTGTTCATATATTTTTTGCTTTGAATGAACTTCAAGGACTCATGGTCACTATTGAGAATAAACTCTCTTATATACAAATAATGTCTCTGATGTTTTATTGACTGCACCATAGCATAGTATTCTTACTCATGAGTAGACCACTTTCTTCTTTTTTCATTCAATTTTTCACTAAAGTAGCCCTACTTGGGAAAGGACAACACCAATCCCAATTCCAAATGCATCACAGTCAAGTTCAAAAATTTTGTTGAAATTAGGGAGAACTAATATGGGAGTTGTAGATAACTTCTTTTTAATTAAAGCAAAGCCCTTTTCTTCTTCATCTCCTTATTGAAATTTCCCTTTCTTCAAGCATTCTGTTATTGGAGCTAGCATGCTGCTGAAATTTTTTATAAAACACCTATAGAATGTTGTCAATCCATGAAAACAACAAACTTCTCCCATAGTTTTAGGGCTAGCCACTCACAAGTTGTTGCTACTTTGCTTTTATCAATATGCAACCCTTCTAAACTAACTACAAAACTTAGGAACAATAGCTCGTCTATTAGGAAACTGTACTTCTTGGTATTAACATGAAACTAGTTGGCTTGTAAGGCAATGAGAACATCATGGAGATAATTCATGCTTATCTTCATTCTTGTTGTATATTAGGATGTCATCAAAGTACATTATCATAAACTTACCACTAAAAGGCTTTGAGACTTAACTCATAAATCTCATGAAGGTACTTAGTGCATTAGACAATCCAAATGGCATAACAAGTCACTTGTATAGCCCTTCTTTTATTTTGAATGTTATTTTTCATTCATCATCAGTTCTTATTTGAATTTGATAATAACTATTCTTTAGATCAAGTTTTAGAAATACCTTTAAATGGGCAAACCCCCCAACATGTCATCTAATTGAGGAATAGGAAATCTATATTTTATTCTTATCCTACTCATAACCTGGGTGTCAACACACATTCCCCAGGTTCCATCCTTCTTTGGTGTCAATAAAGCTAGTACTACACATAGACTCACGCTTTCCCATATAAATCCCTTCCTTAGCAATTTTTCTACCTTGTAGAATTTTAGATTCTAGAGGGTTCATTCTATAATGTGGCAAATTTGACAAGCTAACTTCTGATAGGAAATCAATCTGGTGTTTCATAGTTAGCATTGAAGGCAAACTATTTAGAAGGTCTTTAGTCATGATGTTTACAAAGGCTTTAAATAATGGCTACAACTTCTCAAGAATTTCTACCTCAATCGAATCCTTTCCTTGCTAAATCAAGACATAAACTTTATCCCTATTCTTACCACTGAACATGATATTAGGCTTCTTAGATGTATTAAAAGAATTTTCTTCCGTCGTATTAGCTTTGAATTTTTTCTTTCTTTCTACAATCAGTTTAATGATGATTTTTCTTTTTCCCCATATGAAAGAGTAAATATTCTCTCTTCCTTTATGAGTGACTTCTACATCATATTGCCAAGGTCGTTCTAATAATATATGACACGTATCCATGTCAACTACATCACAGACTATGTTGTCTTTGTAGGATTTACTAATTAATATAAGGACATAACAACTCAGTACCTTTCTTGATCTAAGCAATTGTATAAGAAGCATGATGCTTCCTTGTTTTTAGCTGAATGTGGTTCACCAATCTTCTAGAGATAATATTTTCACTGATCATGTTATCTATGATCATGTCGCACATCTTTTTGTTGATTATACATTATGAGTGAAAGATGTTATGGCATTGTGTATGATCCTTTTGTTTTAGGGTGAAAAGCAATCGTTGCACAACAAAGTTCACTCTTTATCCTTCTTCAGCTTCTTCTACCATTATTTCTTCATCAAAAAGCTCTTCTTCTTCTATGTCATCATTGTAAATTGATTGTTGAGATTGTCAGTTTATGTATAGCCTCCATCCCATGTTTTGTTACTTTGTTGGTCGAAAGACAAGTTCTACTTCTTCATATTGTGGCCATTGGTTATGAAAATTTAGGTTTTGATCATTCTAGTTCTAGAAATTGGATGTTATTTCTAGCCTCTCAATTGTTACAAGTAGGTCTTGTAAAACTTATTAAGTACTTTTGGAAAAATCCCAGATGTCTCGAGACAATTGAAGGAATTGACCTTGTGTAACAGGCTCATTAAGTTGGCCCTCAGGTACAAGGTTATCATTATTATCAGCTACCATTAAATAAGACTTATCCATGCTTTGATACCAACTGACATAGTGGAAGATGGTAAAATTTTCTTTGATGCTCTCAAAAAAAAAAATGAAACACTTAAAAGAAATATTATTATTTTGAAAAACCTGATTTATCAATAAGTTAAATTTCATATTTATAAAGTTATAAACCTTTTCCTATTGTAAACAAGAAAAGACATCTAATAAACTAAGGAAACAAGACTCCTAAATAAACTAGAAAGTAAATTATAATAAATTAACTAGAAAACACCTAAGTAAATTCAAAAGCAATAATTTAAACTTAGAATCCTATATTATTTGTAATACTAGAATTCTATCAAATCTATGACTCTTGTCCTACTTCAGTTTATATGCACTTTTAATCATCCTAAATTTTTTTGTGTATAATTAATATAATTATAATCATTAAAAGCAATGATAGAATGAAAAAGGCCTTGGCTCAGCCTTAATGCAATTCTTTTTAATGTTTTTTATGCAAATTTCTATTCAAAATTATAATTTAGTCCCGTGATAAAATTTTTTATCAACTCCTATGATATTATGCAATGTATGTGAAGATGAAATTTAAGTTAATGGTCACTTATTTCTTTTATATTTTGTTTATTGGTTTATCATGCCCCGATCCACAGAACATGATTGACATAGAAGATCATTGTTAGGAAACTTTCTATAAGCCTAACAATGTAAACTCTTAGCCAATTAACATAACATATCAAAGACTCATAAATACATTAATATATGACCAAGTATTCACATATCAAATTCTAACAAAAATCCAGCAGAGTTTTCTCTATTTTTCAGACACCTAGGCTTAAGGTTTTTATAATAAACAAGGGCTACACACCTTATATATAACCCATACAATAACACAAAATCACAATAGCTCAGATTACACAAATCAACATCCTACGAGGAACTTGTTAATCATAATACATGCACACAACTGTTCTATCAACTATCAAGGTTTTCACCATTAATATACTTTTAAACTCCACAGGAGGTGATCTACTCGATTAATGAGCAGATCTTGACCCACTATGAGGTGGAGGAATAGTGGA
Organism: Saraca asoca; assembly: GCA_026873985.1. Lineage (NCBI taxonomy): Eukaryota > Viridiplantae > Streptophyta > Magnoliopsida > Fabales > Fabaceae > Saraca > Saraca asoca. Next base: position 8,118 of record JANHAO010010944.1, on the reverse strand, counting down.
GGTGTCCTCGAGCTTTGAAATATATATATAGAAAAATAGGGTAAGTTCCATAGAAACTCAGTAAGTAGACAATCCCATATAAAATCAAAACTTCGTTAATAATTCATATTCAAAAATCAAAGAATAAAATATGTATATAGTCATGAAGATAAACTTACCCGTTCAAAAGCCATCATTTCAAGATAAATTTAGGAACTTTCATCCATCAAGAAAAATCAAATAATTAAAAATATGATATTCTACAACATAAAAATGAGCAACAAAGTATGCTACTATGAAAATATCCATCATGGCATAAACATGAGAAAAATCTAATAAAGCTTTCTAAAAATTATCAATACTCAAGTAGCAAAACACTCAATTGGAATACCAAAGGACAATTCCTAGAGATAACCATAACATCGTAAACATCGCCGTGCACCATAACCTATTCAAACATGCCTATCGAATATTCATGCATTTGACAGCTCCCCCTTATTATACCAGCATATATTCTAGTCACAAGTGCACTTGAGGCTACCCATGAATTTCCAGTGGATCCATGACCTCAAATCAATAAATCATTCGAAAACATTATGCTATTAAGTCTTTCCATAAATAAAAGACATTTTATGCATATTATAATATCAATAATCCAAACATATCAACAAACATTCTAGATAACATAAGTTTCAAAAATGATAACATTTCCATATTGCATAATATGAAATCCTTGCTTTCGTAAACAACAATCATTATATGATGCATAAATATGCTAAATCATTTTCATCCTTATTCATCATATAGTAAAATGAAATCACTAATTCCAATAATATAAATCAAGATAAAATGCATGACTTCATCACGACTAATCATTTTCATATATATATATATATATATATATATATCATATAGTTAAACTTTTAAAACAAGTCAACATAGAAAAATCCCATCATTTGTAAAGCATAATAATCCATATCATAAAATTATTTTATATTATAAATAGGATTTATCAAAAGAATAGGATTATCCACTCACCTTAAAAACTACTTAAAGATCAAATTTTCCTTCAAGAGGATTGATTAATATCACACAAAGATTCCTCAAAGTGCTAGATCAGCTAGCTTGGAAATTCGAATTAGTCAACCTAATTGGGCATAATCAACATCAAAATCAATACTTGAATTTAATTTTGAAGTCCTCTAACTAAGCATACCTATCTCACACTAACATTAAGCTTCAATATTTAAGCTAAAATTTCAAAATCAAGTAGTAGAGCCATCTACTTGGATATTTAGCTAAATCTCAAAATTTTGATGTTAGTGTGCTTGGTTCTTCAATAGGAATTTAATTGAAGTAAATCAACAAGAAGAATTCAATTTTCTTTAGCTTTGAAGGTAAGGGTTTCAAGTTATATCTACTTGAAAACTTGTTATAGGTTTCCTATAAAATAAATTTTTTGTTTTAGGAAAATTCACTAACAAGAGAGAAAGTTGTAGGCAGCTCGGCGTGGGCTGGATCGTCATCGGCAAGCCCAGCTGGAACTCAGCCAAAGCACACCAAAAAAGGAAAGAACAACCACTATGGAGCCAGACCAAGGAAGAGGAATGCCAGAGAAGAGGAAAGAGATAAATGGTGGATGAGTTTGCCAATTGACGTTGGGCCAATGGGCTAGAGTTGCCAGATGCCAGAGAATACAGCAGCAGCAGGGAGCTTTGGGAAAAGGCAAAATGCGTGGAGCAAGAAGGGGCCATGTTGGGGGAAATTATATCATAAAATGAAATAAAGCAAATTACATTTTGACCTTGTTGACTCAACGATATCTTCAAAAAGGTCCTCCTAAAAAAGGAAAAATTACATTACAACCACAATAAATATTTTAAAATCCTCACTTTAGTCCCTTTGAAAAAAAATTTCTATTTTCCCTTTTTTTTAGGTATTATATGGTTTGACCTATTAATAAATATTAGAACAAAATTAATCCATCATATACTATGCATAAATATAATATAGTAAAATTACCAACTGTCATAGGACTTTCAAAAGAAAAAGCTAAAAACTTAGCAAATATGATTTTTCTTATTTTTTCCTATGGACCTCTCAACAAGGGACTTGGATCACAAAAATATCTTCCTCAAAGTAATGACTTTTTTGGAAATCAAATGCATGTATCCAAAGAAACTTCAAAATCAACATGAAATAAGAATAAGTTTTAATACAATGCTAATGAAGTTTGATTCCATTACTTTCATTCTAAATGTTCAAAATTTATAAATTATAAATTTCAACAAGTAAATATAATAATCACATTCAAACATAATACTTCTTTGTTGAAAAGTGCACTTTTAAACTAAACCTTTGTACCTTTATAACTTTTCACATCACTTGCTCTTCTTTAATTCTTTTATTTATTAAATCCATTGATCTATTAATCTTTATTGAACCTACAACTAATACAAAATTATACAAATTAACTTTGTAATCCAACAATTAATGCAACAAATCCATGTCTTCTCTTTCATGCCTGCAATAGTGCATGTGTGTTTGAGTAATATTTTTCATCAAATACAGCAGGGGCAAAGCTAGAGAAAAATTGTTGAACAGACTAAAATACAATTTGTTAAAGATTTTTAGGAAAATTCTTTAATTTTAGGAGTCAAATATGAATTTTCTTTAAGAAAATAGAAAAACATTAGAAAAATTTTACAATTTTTCAAGTTTTGGTCAGGTTAAAGCCACCAAAAGCTCAAAGAGACTTCACGTCTAAAATGTAGTATTTCATTTGCAGAGATTCATTTTTGGTTTTATATTTATTATTATAAGCTTGATCCATAATTTCTTGCTAATATTTGTATTTATTTATATATGATTATTTATTATAGTTGAATCTAAATATCATTACTTTTATTCATTAATTTGTTACATGATTACTAAAAAGAATATAATACTATTACTATTTTATCATGTATTATTGGTTACTATAAAAATAATTATCTATTTAAATTTATTTATTGTGGTAAGAAGTAAGAAAACTACTATTCAAGTAGTGGGCATGCTAGCTTTATTGATTTAGAATTTAAATAGATATTCATGTTTATTTATATATGATTATCTATTGCAATTAATTCCAAATCTCATTAGTTTTACTTATTAATTTGTTTGATAATTATTGAAAAGAATATAATACTATTATTATCTTATTATGCATTATCAATTATTATAAAAATATAAATATTTCACTTTTCATTTTTAATTATGACAAATACAAACTTTAAATATTAATCTTCCTAACATAATAAAAGTTGTGATGCTCACTCTCACCTAAATATCACTACGCAACAAGTATCTTCTACTTGTTAAAAGAAAATAAGTGAGAAAAACTTTTAATTTTCTTTTAAGTTCTATTTTTATTGTTCAAATTCAAATCATTCATAAAACTTCTATATTTAGCTATTTTAATAATAAATTATTTATTTAAATTATCTATAACCAATTTCTAATTTAGGTTTTTAATCTTACTACTAATAAATTATTGAATCATTAATTTAATCTTTAAGTTATCTAAATTATCAAATAATATCTTAATTTCTAATTTTAATATTTGAATAATTCATTTATTTGAATAATGCAATTTTGGTATTCAATTTAATATTATTGAAATAATTTTCAACTTAAAATTTAGTGATATTATATTTAAATATTTAATATTAAAAATAAAATTTAAAAATATTTAAATATTATAGTGAATTGTATAATTTAAAATTTAAATAATTTTAATAATATATCCTCTAAATTGTATAATATGAGGTACTTTTGGTCAAAATAATTGAATTATCTTTATATTATGATAATTAAACAAATTAATTAGCATATTAGGTAAGACCTGAAAGTTAAAAATTAATGATACGTAAGAAAGAAATTGGATTCTAGAACAAATTTTTTCAAAAGAACGATAAACAAATTTAAATGGAACTGCTCCAGTTCATTTGTCGTGTGAAAATAAGTTTGGCAAATGCGCTCGGGGAGTCATGCAAAGAGTTAAATTGATACCTTACAATCTCACACCTAATATAATAGATAATATATAATATATATCATATACAATTTGCTTCATTCACTCATCTTTGTAGCAATTTGTAGAAAAGTTATTTCACCATTGAAATATTAATTTTAATTTCTCTTTAATTGGCATTGTTTAGCTGAAAGTGAATAATAAGGTGTAATTAAATCTTGAGTTATAATTATTGCTCTCTTTCATATAAATCTAACTATACATATATACATGAAACACTTAGCGATATTGATGCTAAATTTAGATGCACTATTATTTCATATGACTCTTAAGTTTTTGTGATAGTAGATACTATTATAAAATGGTTTCATTGATCCAATTCTATACCTTTTAATTAGAACTATTTTCATTGTAAAAGTCAGAATTTTTGAAGAGATTACAAGTTGAAGTTAGGAATAAAATATCTGTTAGGTTTTTATTAAAGTAATTAAAATAATAAAATGAATAATTTTTAATTATATGATTTATTAAAATATGTGTAATAGTAATTTGTTTTATCTATACTCTAAATTGATATATTTGTATATAATTTAGAATTAATTTTTATTTTTACTAACATTAAACTATAATCATATTTTTATTAAATATCTAATTCTTTTTTTAAATATAATATTATATGTTAAATTATAAAAATCTCTTGTGTATGTCTAGGTATTAAGCTAGTATTACTATATTTATTGATGATTTTAATAATTAACTATTATTTTTTCAACTATGTTTATGTTATGGGTAAAAATCGGCTTCGAGGAACAAGCCAACAAGGGCCCAACAAATGCCAAGATTGTCCAGCTCATTGAAGATGTCCAGCAAACATCACCTCGCACATCGCTAAAAGGTGATGTAGCGAGAACACAAGAAACTTGCCTCGTCGAACAACCATACTGTTTAAGCTCGCAGTAATCCCGAGCTCATTGAGCGAGCTCCAATAGCGACCCCCCAAGCCAAGAATCCCTGTTCAAGGAGGCAAACACTTCATCCAGTCAAGACTTCAGTAAAGCCTAGTGTTAGACAGACTTATGCTAGCTTACAGCCAACAAAAGGGGCCCATCCACAGAAAATAGTTTGCAATAGTCAGATTACAGGATCCCCTCTGTCTTTTACATTAATTTCTTGATATAACAAAACTATAGCTTGTAATCATTACTTTTAACCCCTCCTTCCTCTATAAATAGGAACTCATTGTTAGAAGAGGGCAAGGCCAAAAAAAGAATAGTAAGCAGACACTTTGTAAACACTTCTTCAAGATAATGAAAAACTCCACCGTGGATGTAGGGTCCAGTACTACCCGAATTTAGCCAAACCATGTTAAAACACTATCATGTTTCGTCCTTCTTCCTCTCCCATCGCACTCACGCTTCAGAAGACAGCCTTGGGTCTGAAGAATTCACCTCCATTGACTAGAGTTTGGGCTCTCCGCATGAACCAAATTCCAACGTCAACATTTTGGCACTGTCTGTGGGGACCCATCTGCTTTCTATAATGTTCCTTGCAACTTTACAATGGTAAGAAGAAGGATTACCAGAAGTTCAAACACTTCAGCCGCACAGCCAATAGACATTCCTATTGCTGAAGCTTATTACTAGCAAAATGACTCTCTCAGGATGGGAGAGACACAAATGTCTCATCAACCTCACAAGCACTTGAAGGTACAGTGAAAAAGTTGGTTGAAATCGTGAAAGCACTGGCATAGGCACAAGCCCAACGTGCATGAAGACAAGAAGAAATCATAGTGCAACTCCAGCAGCTCCGTAAAGAAGCCTGGAAAGAAACTCATGAAGATCATGACAGTCAACTACTGGAGGGCTCACAATGAGCGAAAAGCTCCACCCCTCAACCCGAAACACAGGACCAGATGATGGAGGAAGTCCTCCAAAGGCTGAAGTAGTTAGAAAAGCACCCCGCAACCTCAAAGTAACTATCCTCGGTATAAGGAAAGTTCACCATTTTCTGTGAAGATCGAAATGCAACCCCTCCCGCAGAAACTCAAAATGACCGTGATCCCGTTGTATAACAGGAATAGTGACCCGAGCGACCATTTGGATGTGTTTAATATCCAAATGGACCTTTGAACAACTAACCCTCTGGTGAAATGCCATGTCTTCTTGGCCACATTAGGAGGAATACCTCGGGCATGGTTCAGAAACCTCCCAGCTCACAATGTCAACAGTTGTGAAGAATGCCAAAAAAAAAATTGTTGATCAATACTGGGCATTGAAAAGGTAGCTCATACCTCCTTGCCATCTCGCAATGATCTTTCAGTGCAAAAGTGAGTCGCTAAAAGATTATATAGCCAGGTTTAGGCATGAAGCCAACTTCGTGGAAAACCCATCGGGGGAAAGCATCTTAACAATGATTTCAGTGGGACTCCGCAAAGACAAAAAGCTATACAAAAGTCTCTACAAATCCCTAACTCGTGACCTCACTGAATTTTATGAGCGAGCTGCTAAGCAAATAAGATGGGACGAAACTTTTAGGGTTGAAGAGCCTAAGCAAAAAGTGGACACCAGTGGTCCCATCGTGAGCAAAAAGAGAGGTGATGAGAGTTGCAGTCACGATCCCAGTTCTCAGCTCGCAAAAAAGGCAAGACCTCAATGATCTAGAGGTCGCTATGAAAGCTATGCCATCCTATCAGACATATAGGACAAGATCTTTATCGTGGAAAGGCACAATAAAGACTTTGGGAGGCCTAGGCCAATGAAAGCCTCTATCAAGTCCAGAGATCCAAGCAGATTTTAGGCTTATCACAACGAGGTTAGACAAACCATCTTAGAATGTTGGGCACTAAAAGATGCCATAGAAGACCTCATCAGAAGGGGTCAATTACAAGATTATGTGGTAAAGACATCAGAACAGCAAGCTCAGCAAACCCAACGAGTCACTAGCCAAGAACCAGAGTCTTCCATTAGAACCATATTCTAATCCTGTAACATTTTCGTAAGCATATCAATGATTTTGAAACCTCTGTATGAATTGTCCAGCGGGACACTATTTGAAAGGAACCACTTTACGTTGAACCTATCGAATTCATAGCCAATTGGCCAAAACTCATAAACGCTACCTAACTAGCAATAAGCTTATGATAACAAAATCGAGGGTAAGATGGCCTAAGAGCCTACCTCACAACAAAAACTCATCCGAGGGTGAGATGGCCTAAGAGCCTACCTCGTGACAATAAAAACAAAATCGAGGGTAAGACGGCCTAAAAGCCTACCTTGTAACTAAAACTCGTCCGAGGGTGAGACGGTCTAAGAACCTACCTTATGACAACGAAAACAAAACCAAGGGTAAGACAGCCTAAGAGCCTACCTTGCAACGAAAACTTGTTTGAGGGTGAGATGGCCTAAGAGCCTACCTCGTGACAATGAAAATAAAACCGAAGGTAAGACAGCCTAGGAGCCTATCTCGCAACAAAATCTCATCCAAGGATGAGACAGCCTAAGAGCCTACCTCGCGACAATGAAAACAAAATCAAGGGTAAGATGGCCTAAGAGCCTACCTCGCAACAAAAACTCATTCGAGGCTGAGACGGCCTTAGAGCCTACCTTGCAATAATGAAAACAAAACCAAGGGTAAGACGGCCTAAGAGCCTATCTCGCAACAAAAACTCATCCGAGAGTGAGACGGCCTGAGAGCTTACCTCGCAATGAAAACTTATCTGAGGGTGAGATAGCCTAAGAACCTACCTCGCGACAATGGAAACAAAACCAAGGGTAAAACGACCTAAGAGCCTATCTCATGACAATAAAACAAAACTGAGGGTAAGACAACCTAAGAGCCTACCTCAATAGCACACTCGAACCTAATAACGAGCTAACGAGCCCATCACAACACGAGGACACTGGAATAAATTCATTGCAGCTCTCATACAACTAAATATCCATAGCTAGCAAGCGATTAGAAGATCGCATCTCACATGTAACCTCCCCTTAGGTGCAGCTCTCATGCGGCCTGGTTTTTTACTTGCCAAAGGCGATCGAATCACCAAAGAGTTAAAGACATGGTTGATTGATCAGAAAGATGTTTCATTAATCTACTAAGATTTACATATAGTGATGCATGGAGCATCC
>JANHAO010010943.1:0-17349 GCA_026873985.1 Saraca asoca | reverse complement strand
TGGAGATTAGTATACACCAATATCAAACTTGAATTTTATTGAATTTTCGTATAAAAGAGTGAGAAAGAGTAATTATGCAGCAAGTATGAATAAAGGTCAAATTGCATAAATTAGAATAGTGTAGATGAAAGTGAAGAGATGAAGACTAATCTTTTAAAATGGTTTAACTTGAATTAAAACCACAATTCAAGTCTACTCCACTTGATCTTTCTCAATTGAAAGACCTCTGAATTAAAGAAGAAAACCTTCAGGATTGACAGGCTCCTAAAATGCCAGTCTTTACAATGCAATCACAAGAGATTAACAGGTTTCTTGCTAACCTAGAAGATTTATAATAGGATCTTCTAAACCTATATAGATTTCTAAACCCTAGAAATCTCAAATAAATGAAATAGAATTAATAAAGGAGATGGATATACAATACCAATTGTTTGAGAAGAATTTCCCAAACAGAGCCACATAAACTTGAAGCAGTGTTGATCTAAAAAGATTTCAAAACATTAAAGAATCTGAAGTATTTTGAACATTTTTCTCTTAATCAGTTTTCGTACTTAAAAAATATGAAGAGATATGTGAAAATCTCATATTTATAGGTGAGGATTGGTTCAGAATAACTGCCATAACCGTTTGTAACGAAAAAATAGTTTTTTAGTTTGTACATCGATGTAACATCGAGTATGGTCTATTATTCACTAATTTATCGGTATGACTTAAATGTGAAATGAGTTGTCTAAAGCTATACATCGATTTATACATCGAAGTAGACAAATTTCTAAACCTTCGGTAATAATTTTTGGCCAATACATCGAAGTGACGTTGATTTAATAATGAGATTTTCATTCATACATCAAAGTAACATCGATTTAACTGTGAGTTTTTATTTGAATACATCGAAGTGACTTCGATTTGTTTATGAAGATCTTTCACTGTTCTTCAATATATCGATGTTGCATCGAAGTATGCAGTAGATTTTTCTTTTAAAATCAGTTTTCTCACTTCTTCTTCTTAAAAATAACTGGATCAAATGTTGTTTCAGTTTATATACATAGAATCCTATTGAAATATGAGATATTACAACACTTAATCTTGAACTCCTTCACTGTTCTTGAATCAAAATTCTTGAAAAATAAATTCAACATACTAAAACATATTGTTAGTTCAAAATTACTTTTTCAACTTTCAAAATCAATAAAAATCAGTATAGCTTAGAGTATTATTGATCTAATAAACTCTAAGGCTAACATAGAAGATGAATGAAAGGGGTGGAAAGAAAATCAAATGAGCTTTGCCACGAAGAATGACAGTTGTTGAGATCGGCAATGATAATGTTGAACTACCTAAGCTAGTAGTTAAGGTAAGTCTAGGCTGAATCCATAGAGATTGATTATTCATTTCTACATATTTACAATGTAAAATTGGATATCGATTTAAAATAGGAATTTAATTAAATAGTTTGAATGAATAGAAAATAGAATAAAAAAATGAAGGGAAATCAAATGGAGGAAAGTTCAATCTAAAGGACTCTTGAATTTGTGACTTATCATTGACACTATTGTTTCATTCCCTCATTGATCACCTAGCCAAAAAACTAATTAAGCCATCATCTAATTAATTCTTATTAATTTCTTCCTAAATTATCCAACTAAACCTAGCACCTAATTGACCCTTATTGCCAAATCAGTTGAAGCCCAGCACCTTAACTAATTTACTAATAGTATTAACACATGACAACACCAAATTTAATTAATTAAATTAGCCAGAAAAAACTAAACTAATTACCCTTAATTTCCTAGGAAAATTGACTTCCAACCATTCAGCCACAAAAAATAACAAATCACCTATAGAAATTTAGCTAGTAATAAATCACAATGAATAATTAATTAATAGTTCATATTAACTAATTATCCAAGGCAATTATAAGTATTAAAAAAGTGATACAAAAAAATCAAATTGTGAATAAATTGGAATTAAAAGCAAGTCTAACAATCAACAAAAGAATTGGTGTAAAATTACTCTTAGATTGAGATAAGAGTTTAGCTACACATTAATGTAAAAATAAAAGAAAAAAAGAAAACTAATTGAGTTTGGAGTCATGGTCGATCAAAGCTTACCTTCTTCCAAAATTAGAAAAAATACAAAATAAATTTAAAAGTTATTACAATTGTGGCTCACCTAAATATTTATAGGCTCACTACACTGCCTCTTAATTAGGGTAATGATTAGGGTTAGAAGAAGGCTTAATTGGATGTGAATCCCTTTATATGAATGTATCCTTATCTCTTAAGATTCTAATGGCCTTAAAATTTCATAAAAAATTGATTTCTCACTCAACCTATGGGCAAAAAATTGAGACAACTTTTCAAAATAGTTTAACTCGTAACAAAATTCAACACTTGAGTCAATAGCTAAGAAACTAATTTAAAATAGTGTAGTTTAACCCCAAGTCATTCATGAAAATTCTTGAAATAGATCTTAGCTATCCTATGAGTTTAGTTTCGTACCAAAATAATGGATGAAGCTCCATTTATGATGAAATTTCCAAAATTCCTTCTAGGCCACAAGATAAGACTCTATTCTAGGTTATAGGCTTTAATTGACTTCAAAAATAGCTAAATTGAGCTTTGGGCTCATCATGACATTTTTAGATATTTCTCTTAGATTTCCAATGAAATAAAAATCACTAAAAATCAAGGTCCAAAACTTAGGATATGCCTAAAAACCTAAAATAGTCTAAAATAGTATAAATTTATCATATAAATTCAATGAAACACAAAAACTAAGCAAACCACAATTATTTTCAAGTATTTAATTAAGCACATAAATATGACAATAGACTAAGTATAAAAAGATATAAAATATGTATAAGTTGTGTTCATCAAATAAGAAGAAACTCCATGTGACATTCAGGAAATGGAAAATCTCAGCTATCTTATGTTCCAAAGCAGATTTAACTAGATTGTTCATCAAATTAAACACTTCAATCCTAACTTAATCGTTAACACTTCAAAAATTGACAACAATAGATCTTTAGAAGATATTTTGAAGGAGCTTAGATGTGTTTAATCATGTATACCCCTTTTTTCTCTTTTTTTTATGTTATAATATAAACTGCTCTACTCATTAGACCTTTAAATATGAATGAGCCATCTTGTGTTAATATCCATTTTCTTTCTAGCTTAGCCTCTAATGGGTCTCTTGTTATTTATTTATTTATTTATTTTTTGAATGACATGTTCTGTCACTGTTCAATAAGTGTGGTCTTTATTTTACTTTTCTTGACCTTCAATAGGCCCTTTGTCCATTCCTTAGTTTATATATTCACAGGAGCTTCTTTATACCCTTGTATTAAATTTTGGCTAATTGTTCCACTTTATTGAGTTAACATTTTAGACTCTAGTTTTTTTATACTTAGGGAACCGTTTAAGTCATTGTTCAGCGCTTAGACTTCCTTTACAATTGATAGGCTTTCATGTCAATAATAGCTTGACACCTAGAGGGTTTTCCATCTATCCCTGGTTCAATTAACATGAAACCTAGGAATTTTCTACCTTCACCCTAAATGCATACTTATTTGGATTTAATCTTATTTGACACTTTCTCAGTACATTGATTGTCTCCTCTAAGTCTGCCCAATGTTGCCTAGTGCTTTTTGATTTAATTAGCATGTCATCCCCATAAATCTCCATATTCCCACCAATTTGCTCTAAAAATACTCTATTCATCATTCTTTGATATGTTGCTCAAGTGTTTTTGAGTCCAACAAACATTACCCTATAACAAAATACCACTTGATTGGTTATGAATGTCATTTTGTCCTCATCTTTGAGGTGCATCCTAAGCTAATTGTATCCTATAAATATATCCCTAAAGCTCTAGAACCAAATACGAATCTTTTAGCCATGCTCTATTAAGGTCCGTGAAGTCGACACACATTCTTCATCCTTCGTTGGCTTTTTCAACAAGGACTACATTTGCTAACTATATTATATGTGGTACTTCCCTGATGAAACCTGCACTCAAGAATTTTTCTACTTTCTCTTTGATCACTTTTTGCCACTCGATGCCATGATTTCTCTTCTTCTATTATATAGGCCCTGTGCTAAGGTCTATTAACAACTTGTGGAATGCTATGCTTGGGGCTATTTCGGGCATATCTACAAGCATGTAGGCAAAAAACTTTGATGTAATCCTTTAGCAATTTAACCAACTTAACCTTATCTTTCTCTGTGAAGTATGCCCCATTTTTTATTATCCTTTCATCATTCTTATTGAATATATATACTTCTTCTAAGTCTAATATTGTCTCCAATCGACACGGATTGTCTTGCTTAACATCTAGTAAAGTTAAGTCTACCATTTGACACTTGTTATTAAGTGTGTTGATGATCACTTGCTTCATTCCACTTATACTTTCTTTACTTTTTGCCAAGCTAGTCGTATAACATTTACAGGCCACTTGTTGATTAGCCTAGACCCATCCTATCCTACCTACTGTACAGAACTTCATCAGTAAGTGTAGGGAGGAAACTATGGCTCATGCTTGGTTTAGGGATAGTCATCCCAACATCACATTGTAGGTGTTATTTGGGGTAGCTACTACTAGAAAGTTGACATCAAGGCTTTTTGTCAACGGCTAGGTTCCCAAGGTTATTCAAGGTCACCGTCCCTTCCACTTAGACCTACCCACTTATAAAATCAATCAGAATACATGTATATGGTTTGTACAAGCTATTAGAATATTAAGAGTGTTAGTAACATTTAAATACAAAATAATAGTAGAACTTCCCTAATGACAAGTATCCTTTTGACTATAAAATTGTGGACCAACGTTGAGATTACCATCAAGTCATTGTGGTCTTTATCAATGTCCCTAAAATATTTCTTTATAAAATAGATAGACTCATACTGGACCTTCTCTTCTTTCCTTTGACAACCATTACTACTCGGAGATGCCTTTATTGGCATTCCTAGAGTTTTCACCTCTAGCAAAACCCCCTATAATAGTTTCCACCATCCCAAAGATTGGAGATTCAACCTTCACCTACTTTCTTTCAAGCTGAGTGGGCCATGTGAACAATCTTACTCCTTCACATTTTCTTTCCCTTTATTGTCATCTTCTCCATGAAACTTCTTATACTTGGAGAGGTGCCCCTTTCTTATCAGTGATTCTATCTCATCCTTTAACATTACACAATCATCGATGTTGTACCCATTGTCCTGATGAAACTTAAAAAATTTTGGCTTATCTATTAGGATAAAGTTTCTTCACTTCTGGGGGAACTTAATCAAGTTAGCTACCCTCACATCTTGAACAATATGGTTGATTAGTGCATTCAGCAATTTTTAGTTATTAAATCATCCATGGGGTGGTGCCATCTCTCATTCAGGTGCTCTATCCCTAAGTTGTATGCTTTCTAAGGTCTCTCAACCTACCATCAAGAAAGCCCGACCTTTTTGACATTCAAGTGTTTCTTTGATAAAGCCAACAGTTCTAAAATGTAAATTATGGACTGCTTGGCCAAAGAAACAAAGTGCCTTGATCGGATGCCAAAACAAATATGATGTACCACCACACCTTCATTAAGGTCCTTAATTTCCACGGCTAGATCATTGAAATGAGCAAGACATGCCTTCAGTATTTTGTGCCTTCATTGCTAGAAATTCATTAAAGTTGCTTATGACTTTTTAGGTGCTTTGCTAGTTGCAAAATAGGTAGAATAGGGCTAAAAGGGTAGGGTGGTGGTGGAGGAAAAGCGAGCTTGATCTACATGCGATAAAGAGCTTCCAACTCCCCTATAACTAGTAGACCTACTCACTAGGTGCATCATGCTTAGTTTGCCAACAATTTTACAAGCTTTCTTTACCATTTGGTTTCAACGAGGCTCATCTCAAGCCTTCTCATTGTGACAATGCTCTTTTAAAGACAAAGCATGAGCAAAATGCAAATAGGAGCATTGTGACATCTAGGTAATTAGGAAAGTCATAGATGATGACAAATGAAACTTCTTCTCTTATAGAAGATCGATTAACAAGGCAGAATAATAGTATGATAGCCTGCACAAGTAACAAAGTCAGCCACACATAACAGAAGTGATCCACTGAGTACACTCTAATGCCCAAGTTAGCCCTCAAGTAGATTTTCAATAATAATCATGAAAAAGATGTCAAAGAGGAATACCTTGGTGCTTATATAGGTGATGATCATGCCGTTTATCATTGCTTCTAGACAAATAGGGAGCATCCACATATTTCTAGCATGTTAATGCCATGAGTGAGATTCTTGCCTAATGGTTAATGATGTACTCATGTCGATTATGCATGCTTTTTATCACACTAATTGTTATGGGAATTCCTAAAAAACTACTTATCTCAGGCATGTCCAGTAATCAAGTTTGTGACATCGGTTGACTAACTTGAGGTTTCTGGTTGTTCAACTATGGATTTGATCTTATGGCCTTGCCTAGCTAGTTTGGGTTGTTCCTAACGCTATGGTCTAACTGCTCATGTTCAAAGTCATTTGGCAAAAAATGTGAGGTCAAATGGCCACAGTGTAGATAAGATTATTTTAAGCTATGTCACTTCCTATTTTTCTTATGTTTCAGATAATTACAAACTTCATGTGCTACCAAAAGATTGTCTTGGATTTTCCTACCTTCAATAAATGCACTTTGAAACTGAGAAATATAAAGAAGCATAAGACTTTTCAACCTAGAACCTAAAATTTTTAAATCACTTTATAGCAAAAGTTGCAAAGATTGATAGGCTTGAATCCATTGATCTTTTAAGGAGTGGCTTTTTTTAGAATAAGCACTAAATTGGTTTGTTGTAGAGAATAATGAAGCCTTGACCATTAAGGAGATGCCAAAAAAACCATCAAGCCTTGGAGCTTTCAAGGCACCTAACCAAAAAGTAGCACCCTTGATTTTCTTCATCTAAAATAGGCAGCATCAAATTTTTATTTTTCTTTAGAGTGATAACTGGGTTAATAGCCTCCAAAATCTTAGAAAAGTTACCACTTGAATTAGAACTGAACATATTGTAGAAATGTTTAATCAAGAGATGGATTCGACCCTCTTCCATAACCCAAGTCCCATTCTAGTTGATAATCTCTAAATTTTATTGCGCTACCTCATTATTGAAAGTTTAATTTTGAAGTAAAATTTTAGAACATAATGTTAGCATTAAAATGAAATTGTATACTATAATTATTCTCAATTTAAATGAAATTGAGGAAATGAAAAAGAAATTTGATTCAAAACCTATTCAAATACAATATATAATTATACTATAAAAATATAATATTTTAGTTGCACTTAGTTAATTTTAGTTGTTTGATTTTCTTCTATCAACTTTATAAATGGATCTCAACTAGAGCTTATAATCAAAGATTAATCTACAGCATCAAAATTTCTCTGACTACTTATTCAATATCACATCTTTTATTAGTAAATGATATCATTATCCTCTTGAAAGCTAATAGGGATGAAGTTGAGAGAATCAACAACTGCATTACTAAATATAAATCTTGATATGGCAAAAGATCAATTTTTAGAATTCAAGTATATTCAATGATCAAAATATTTTTAGAAGGCTATGGATCCCCTAAACTTCTCATCTGTCAAATTCCTTCAATTTCACAGAGATAAGGACACAATCTTCTTTTATGGCACCTCAGATATTTTTTTAGGATGATTAATTAATTATAGTGATAGAACATTTCCATTGCTATAATTAATTTGAAAAAATAAGACAAACAATTCTGTCACTAAACATACAAATTTAATAAAATAAAATTCTACTTTTTCCAAAACTAGCGCTAATTCTATTGTTAAACTGGAATATATGATTATTTCATCCCTAATTTCATCATGACATAAAAACTTTAAGTCTTTCCATTGCTAAATCTAAATATTAATGCAGTTCTATGGCTAATTTCATCACTAATTGGAAACTATGACTATAATTAGATTCCTTTTTTTCTACACATTCCATTCAACCGACAAATAAACTCAAATAACAAACTAAATACACAATTTAGGAAGAACATATTTAAAAATGAATATATATGCTAAAATTTAATGTAATTCTATCATTAATTTTGTCACTAACTATGAGCAGTCTTGTAATTTGACTACTTTTTTTCTACACATTCCATTCAACTTGCAAATAAACTCAAATAACAAATCAAATACACAATTCAGCCAGCACATATTTAAAAATGAATATATATATATATATGTATATATATCAAGGAAAAACCTAGTGGCCTTAGTATTAAGGAGTTTTCAAATATTAATTTTGCTCTTATCACTATACTTGCATGTTTGTAAAAGTAAAGGTAGATAAAGTAGTTGAAGTGTCATAACCCAAACTCCTGGTCATGATTGGCATGAATATCAATCCCTAATTAATAATCACCTGCCCTTAACTTGTCTCTATTATTCATTTCTACTCATACTTGTTTCAATATTTCCAACTCTTATATACTTAAACTCGAATGATTAATAACTCAAACTTATGGATGAAGAGAGAATCATTAACATATAATATGTTTTTATAACGTACAAATGCATGGCCAACCATGGCACATGCCCATTTAGACTTTCATTCAACAAGCTTATAATATACATATACTCTAAAACGACTCTCTATTATGGTAGTATTTACATCAGCAACGACTTCTATGAAGTTTTCACCCATCCTTATTTTTCAAAGGCACTATGAAAAATAATCTACAGAAGAATGAGTTTGGGGTTTAGTGAGATAAATCATACCTAACTTATGAATTCATCAACATTTAACCAAACACATATACATCATATCTTTAAAAAGTATAATTCATACCAAAATTATCTAACACATTATAAAGATCCAGGGAATTAGCCTTTGAGTAATATCATAATAAATTTTGAATTGTCACACTATAAAGAACCATGATTTCTGCTTGATCACAAACTATTCTCATCAATCATTATTTGTTCATGTTACAATACTATATTACTTTCTAGCATCTCATAGGACTCAGTCATCACACGAGTTTATTTTGTATTGCCTTTCTACATTAAATCTTCCTTTATAACTTCTTAGAATAGTTATAAATCATATTATTCACACAGCTTCAGGCTGTCAATAACCAAATCATATATTCAAGTCATATTTTATCACATTCAATGTATTTGAATAACAATTCCAATAAATAACATAATTAAGAAAAGCAATGTAAATCTCTTCATACTCCTGTCTAGCTTTAACCTAACCTTTTCCCTCTAGCACCCGCCTTATGCCCCTCTGCCATTTGGAAAGCACAAATCCAAGATCCAGTTCATTATTTCCCATCATATCCCATCTTTCTCATATCAAACCTTATAGAGATTTCAGATATTCAATCATTCCATTATTATAATGGATATCTCATTAATTTCATATTAATATATTTCATCATCATTCATAACATTATATATCATTTCATGTCATGCATGATCTTTTCACCATATAATCACTTATAGTATTTGTAATTCCAATGGCAATCATATCATCACATTATCACATACTTTTCAATATCTCATGCACATTATCAAACTTCATACCATAATACCATTCATAGTAATTACATTTCCACAATCACAATCATTTGTCACTTTACATCCCATGTTTCATGGGGAATTTTTTTAGTATCTTAATAGCATTATTCTCATTACATTATCACATCATCCATCCTTCACATATATTTTATATCATCTTTATCACATATCATTGTCATTATATATCACAAGCTAATTCCTAAAGAATATTCAAACTTGGACCTCATTCATAATCATACGGGTCCTATTATTATAACAAGTACTATGATCATTTTCCTATTATCCACCTGTAGACCATCATTACATTATTGTCTCAAACCTACAATCTCTATCATGCTATCTTTATAACTATCCACATTGCATCCATTTCATTTGTGCATGATCATTTACTAGGTTAATTAGTATTAACTTGGAAATCACTCATTCAAGACTTCTTATCTACTTTATTTGACTTAATTATATCTCAAGAAAGTTTAAACTCAAAAAAATAGAATAGTTTTTAAAAAGAAAGAAGTTTAAATTGAAAAGAGTGGAAATTTTTAAAGGTGCAATCAAAATGATGAGCAAAATCGAGTTTGAAGTTTAAGTAGAATCATGATCAGAATCATTGAAGAAATTCAAGTAAAATCAAGGAAATTTAGTTAAAGAAGTGAGTCTGCTTGTCAAATTTTGAAAACTTTCATGGAAGTCCAAATTTTAACATGATTAGAATTGAAAACCAAATTAGGAAATATCAATTCTAATCGTACAAATTTAGTTCAAATTTGAGTCAAATCATAAAAGCAAAAGTGCTAGGTTTTCATGAGCATGATGGTGAGTTTAGTTCAAAAAGCTGCAATTCAATTTGCACAAGCAAATTTTACATGAAAACAGCCCAAAAATAGAGGAAGCAACTTTATATTCAACCATAGACTAAAAATCTTTATTTCAACATGTTTTGAAAGTTTTAATAAGCTTATTATTGATCTATTTCCACAGCAAACCAAACAACACCTCAATAGATTCATTTAACATCAAATTTGGCTAAATAATCACCAAAACTCATCTCATCCATTTACATCAATTAATCAACAAATCACGAGCAAGAACACATCATAATTCATAAGAAAGATAAACATTACTCACCTTAGAAGCTAAAACAAATATATTAAACAGATCTCACAAAGATCTTCAATATTCTTCAAGAACACAAAAGAAAAGTGTATTAGCATTTAGGTTTTCCAAGGATTTTTTTTGTTGGTCCTGAAAAATATCAAGAATGAAATGATAATAAAAATAATCTTGCCCTTTTTATGTTAGTCAAATTTATATACTCTCTTTGAAATAAATTAGATTCTTATTTGATTTGTAAAAGCGAAAGTCTTTAAGAAAATAACTTTTTGTATTTGGATTTGGAAGCTAATTGGATAATCAAGATCTTAATTGAAATAACTGATTATATTGATATAGATTTAAGAATCAATTAAACATCAATCAGTTTATATGAGAATGTAGTTGAAACAGTTTGTTCAGCAATTAAATAGAATTTTTAGCATAGCAAAATTATGATAGTGCAATAAAGTAATTCCTGAATCTATTTGTAGATCTTTTGAATCTTATACACTTTGATCCTGCAAAACAAATAAAAAAACACTAAAAAATATTGTTAGAATTGAATTGTTTTCAACATCAAGACTAAGGAAATTAAGATAGCAAAGCTATCACATTAGTAAAGCTATCAATCTTATACTTTGCTAACAATCTCTAGAAATGCTAACAATTTCAAGTTATATAAAAAATGCTAACAATCTCCTTAACTGGGCTAATAAAGCTAACAATCTCCCCTTTTTTTATGATGACAAATAATTTTAGATAAGCATGAAAATTTAGTATCAAAGTTTAAAAAAAATTAAAATCAAATTTTGATAAAATATTATTTTTTTATTCTCCCCCTTTCCAAATGACTTTTGTACATATATCATGCTTTACTTTACTATGTTTTTTTATCTCATTCATATCTCCTATTTTCTCCTTTTTTATTTATATCTCCCTTTTCTGTTTTTCTTATCGATCCCTACTTCTCCCTTGAAAACAATTTCTATTCTCCTTATCTAAAATCCTCACTTCTTCCCCTTTTGGCATATTAAAAAGTAATAATGCATTTATAAAAAGCAAATACCAAAAAGTGTAGAATAAAGAAATTAGAATGGAATCATTACTATCAGAATAATTCAAATATAACACCAAAATCAATATATACTATTAGAATTTAATATAGAGTTTAATATATAGAATCCAAATATTCAAATACATCATCCATAATCAGTACAAAACATCAGAAATAATATCTCAAAATATCAAAATACATGATCAGCATCAAAGTATCAAAATACAAAAAACAATGAATCAAGGGATAAAGGACTAAGGGGTATAATAAATAAACAAACAGTCAATACAAAGACTACTCAGCAGATAAAGGATCTTGATCATCCATCCTTTGAAGTTTGGCTTTTTCATCTTGTTGCTGCATCTGCTATGTAATCTTATGTAATTAAGTCTCAATGGATTTGAGTCTCTCATTTACTTGAGTGACATGTTTTCTATTGTCAAGTTCCATAGCACCTAGTCTATCATCTATTGACTTAATCTAGTTTTCCTATTTGTCTATCAATTGATCCATTCGATCATTCATATGTTTATGCAATCTTTCTATCACCTTAATTATTCTTGTTTCTGACTCAGTGGACAATCCAACTACTTCTAAGCTTGTGGATCCTCTTATGGTTTGAGATTTTATGGCTTTTTCTTAGCCTATTTTCCTTATTCATTTTCTTGTAGTCCTATTTTATGAAAATGTGATGTGCTAATCATAGTAGATGGATTTATTTGTAAAATTTGAATTTCATTAGAAAATTTTATTTTGAATTTGGCAAATTAAAATCAAGTTGATTTTTAATAATCCACATCAAAAAGAGTTCATCCTCCATAATTTGGGTAAAATTTGTGATCCTTAGTAAAATCACTTTACATAAAGCATAATGCAATATCCTATCTTAAGAGCATAAAGACATATTGAACCTTTTGAGCACTTTGTAATGTATGATCTTTGAGACAAGCTAAGAAGACTTTGGGATTTGTCATGATAGATTTGTATGCCCAGTACAAAAAAGACATTGCCCAGATCCTTATATCAAAATACGTTGATAAAATCTTCTTTATCTCAATCACAAGGCTTATATCATTACTAGCAAGGAGAATATTATCAACATATAAAACTAGAGTCATAAATTTACCCGTATTCATCTTAAAATAGATACATTGATCTACATCATTGTCATTGAATATAAGAGAAGTAATAATCTCATCAAACTTGAGAAACCGTTATCTAAATGTTTGCTTCAAACCATATATGGATCTTTTCAATTTACACATTAAGTGTTCTTTACCGTTTTCTTGGTAACCTCTAGTTGGTTCTTGCAAATAATTTCTAATTAATCACCCTTTAGCAAGGTCATCTAAACATCCATTTAATGTAGCTCCAGATTGTAATGTGTCATTAATTCCATAATAGCTCAAAACAAGTTTTTGGTCGAGACAAGTGAGAAAGTTTGTCTGTAATCAACATTTTCTTTTGCTACCATTTTGACCTTATATCTCTTAATCTCCCTTTAAGCATCCTGGTTAGCCATAAAGACCTATTTTTATCCAATAGGCTTGCAAATAGTATGTAATTCCACTAAATCCCACACATCATTCTAGTGTATTGAAACCAAATTATCCATCATAACTTTCATCCATTCTAAAAATTAGGACTTGACATGGCTCCTTGAAAATTAGTGGGATCATTGACATTAGACTCGTTCTCCTGTAAGGACACTAGATAATCATTTGTAATTGCTAGTCTACGAGCCTACTGGAATCTTTTCAAAGGTATTTCTTCATTCATGGGACTTGGTTCCCTTCTTTTTGCTAATGGAACACTTGGCTCTTTAGCTTCCACTATTGGTTCTAACATTTGTTATACTAAATTATCATTCAGATCAACACAATATGTCTCAATCAAGGAAGGTGCTAGTGGAATAATGACTTGTTTCTCATTAAGAGAAATGTTAAGTGTTTCTTCACTCCTACTATCTAACTAGTTCTCATAATGAACAGCATGATATAACTCAACCACCTGGTAGTATGTGTCAGATAGTAAAATATGTTATCTTTGTAGCCCTTATAGTATCCAATAAAGTAACCACTAAGATTCTTTGGATCAAACTTCTTTGTAAATGGATTATAAGCTTCTTTGAACTATTATGATCTTTCCATATTTATATAATATATTGTTATTTGTGCATAATGTGTTATGGCATATTGATGGAGACATATAGACCCTGTCTTACTATCAAGTTGAGATTATTAAATCTCATTAGACATCTCAGACGGATGCTTGGATTAATACATTGAAATTTACATATAATCACATTTACTATTATGTAAATCTTATTACTTACATTTCACATTGTGTTATGGTCATCGAGGTATAGGTACTCAAATGTATTTGATATTAGTATCCTTATTCGATATGATGTTATACACTATTAAATACTTATGATCTCAATTTAAACATATGACTATAATAGTTTCATTATTAATTTGACATTTCTTGATGTGGCATATGGTAATTCAAGGAAAAGTTTCATATATTATGAACTGAACTATGTTATCTAAGTGGAAAATTATTAAAAAATTTTATGTGGACTTCCATAATTCAAAATATTTTATAAAACCTAAATTACACAAATGTCAAATTAATCATAGTAAATTAGTTCAATCTGAAAGTGATAATATTGTGGGGCTAAATATGACATTTAAGTTAAAAATGGTTACCAACTATGTGAACCTTATAACCAAGCTACCCTATGATGCATTAGCTTAGCCTAGCCAAGTTGATATATACAAGGTAGATCACTGCTTTCATCCTATGAGAGTTCCTACAGTCTCCTCGTAAAGATTCGTAGACGACTTCTCCTATAGACTACTAAAGATTGAGAAGAATAAGCCTACCAATATTCACACTTGTTCAACTCATTAGGTATGATAAATTATTATTTTCAATTTGCATTATATTTATGCCATATGATATAATAAATTAGATTCAAGTAATTAGTTCAATTTTGTGAAGCAATTTCTTGCAAACTAACCTCAACATCTCATCATTATCATGTGGTTATGTCATTGCTAGAGAGAAATTGGAAGCCAAATCCAAATTGTAAAAGGTCAAATTTTTAGGGTTTGAATAATGGGAAAAATAAACTTAGGAATAGTAAGTTTTTGTTTCACGTCAAATGCATAACTAGAATAACTTCACAGAGATATTTCATGATAGTTCCTTAAAATTGCCATTGCTAAACTGCCCTTATATTAAGTTCAGTTATTTATGTTATCTAAAATTACCATGTTGTCAATAAAAATGTCATCTATAATGCCGTTTAATGATAGTTTATGCAACTGCCACTCATAAACCATCACCAAATGCCCATTTTCCAATAAGGCTATATAGAACAGATAAAAAGAACGTGAAGAAATATTTTGTTGGAAAAAACACTATTTTCATGTTAAAATCATAACTATATGCTATATCATTTTACAGTCTTTCACTACTAGAAATCCTTTGATTTCTTGTGGTCTCAAAACTATAGGAAAGGGCGAGGGTAAAATGAGATGGTTTCATTACAAATTTTTTCAGGTTTTGCACGGTTACGTTATGGGAAGATTCAAATTTTAACTTGAATTTTCCCACAGCCATAGACCATTGGAAACCTTAAAAGTTATGCCTACTTGGCCAAAAACATGGGAAGTATGAAATGCACTATTTCATTAGGTTTCTTAAGGCTAAAACCATAGAAAAAGCTGTGAGAAAATAAAAAAGACTAGGCTAAAACAACATTAGTCCCCTGTCTTCTTCTTCCTTCTCTTCTCTCAACGCCTCTACCCTTGCCAACTACCAAACCTCCATCCATGATCGTTTGACCACCAAAGTGCTTCCTCTCCCTCCCCCACATAAATAAACCATTTTCCACCAATTAGATTTTATTATTTTTTAAAACTTGTGTTCTAAGTTATATTGATTTTTGTTATATATACTTATTAGATTTTGATTTAGGATAATTAGTTATACAAATTTTTGTTCTATGTTGTATTGTGTTTATTTCAGGAAAAAAAATAACTAATTTTTGTTCTACATTGTATTGTGTTTATTTTAGGAAAAAAATATAATTTTACTTTGATTTAGGATAATTAGTTATATTGATTTCTGTTCTATTGAGCTAATGTTAGCAAAAAAAAATAAGATTTTACTTTGATTTAGGATAATTAGTTATACATATTTTTGTTCTATGGTATATTAAGTTTATGTTAGGAAAAAATAAGGTTTTACTTTGATTTAGAATAATTAGTATACTAATTTTTGTTTTATGTTATATTGAGTAGGGTTTCACTTTGATTTAGGATAATTAGTGATTAATATAAATTAATTAGCCAATTATGTGAACACATGGCACCCCACTACTATCTTGTGGTCTCAATTAGCAACTGCCAGTTAATGCAATTATTCTATTAGCATATCACCAAAAGATCACTCCCCCCCCCCAACTCCTATAAATAACCAAGTATGGCTATAGTACTCATATTTTAAACATTTTTATTATTATCATCACTATGAGCTCTAACTTAATTTTCAAAGGAGCTTTGCTAGTTTCTACCACTTAAGCCTCCTTGTAAGTTATTCTAGGCACTATGCTTAGCTATTAAAGAAAAAATATTCATCAATTAGTTATATTGATTTTTGTTCTATATGGTATTGAGTTTATATTAGAAAAAAAATAGGATTTTACTTTAATTTAGAATAATTAGTTATATTGATCTTGGTTCTATATGAATTTGATTCAATATATGAATTTAGTATATAAATAATTAGTGATACTGCATTGAGTTTATGTTAAAAAAAATAGGATTTGACTTTGTTTTTGTTTTAATATATGAATTTAGTATATAAATAATTAATTTTATTTTTCTAAATTATGTTTTCAAAAGAATTGAACTTTGTCTTATTTAGGTTTAATAAGATTCATACAAATAGTTGTATTAACTTTATTTTCTAATTTTTTGTGAAAAAGATTAATAGAAATGTTAGGATGAGATTGTGGTACACTTAAAAGGAAGTGGCAAGACCACTAGAGGGTGTTGTTCTTAGGTACCATGTCTTCCCGGAGATCCATGATGTGCTATTTTTCACAAGCGCATGGCATAGCTGTAGTAGAGTTCGACGAATACGGGTCGAGTCCCACAGGGATCTTTATTATCAATTACTAGATGTTTGCAATGTAAGATGCCTAAATTAAATAAGAATAGTAAAGAGAATAAAGAGATCTAATGAAAAAGCAATAAGCAAATAATAAGCAAAGTATAGTTATAAAAGCCTAGGATTAAGGTTTCACCACAGTTACGATCTTTAACAATTAATTGAATTCTTTTCTAATATGATTACTTGATTAATTGAGAATAGTTTAGCCTAATTTAATTACTAGCCTCTTTCGAGGTCTAATAATAGTATTTAAATTAACCCAATTGCCTACTTTCATGGTTTAGATTAATTTAAACCCTTTAAAATCTATGCAAATCGAATCAAATGCTAAATAAACTTAATATACTTTTGTGATTAAAATCTCTTTATTCAACTATTAGTTTTCCGGTGATAATCTTCTCCTTTCAGTACTTCAACTATCTACCTAAGACATGA
>JANHAO010010942.1:0-17306 GCA_026873985.1 Saraca asoca | reverse complement strand
AACAAGTCTATCATGCTTCAACTCAAATTGATTGGTTTAGTTTAAATATTTTACGTAACTTGACCGTATTTGACCGGTACACACCTCTAACCATAAATGATTTAACAAGAAATAATAATTGTTTAATGTTACAAGATTTTTTTAAAAAAATAAAAATTTAGGAGTAAAATTATGTATAGTTTTTGTTTACAAACTTAAAACAACATCTGTTGATTATGAAACTCTATTCTCACCATTATAATTAGAGGATAATTTGATTTATATAAAAATTTTATATTAAATAAGTTGCTGTTGACAAAAGTGGTGGTGGTGAAAATAGTGATTTCTTATATTTATTTCATTAAGGAGGTATTTGGTTTAAAATGTAGAAATTAAAAATGGAATAGAATTAAATAAAGAGAAGTAAGGATAACAATAATTATTTTTTTCTTGTTTTATGTTTGGTCTAGTCAAAAAATGGAATAACACTGTTTATTATTGAATTTTTTATTATTTGGATGGATTGTGTTCGACAATGATAGATTATAGCTAATAGTGGTAGGTCATGGCCAATAATAATAGATGGTAGTAAGCGATGATCAATTGTGATAAGTTGTGATAGATGATAGACAATAACAATATGTGGTGATAGGCTGTAGTCAATAGTGGTAACTAGTGGTAGGCATTGGTCAATTGTAATAAGTGGTAGTGAATGATAGTCAACAGTGAAAGATGATGATAGGCGATGACCAACGATTATAAATGGTGATAGGTGGTAGTCAACGATTGTAAGTAGTGATAAGTACTAGTCAACAACAATAGAAAAAAAATTGTGATGGATAGTGGTTAATGATCGCAATAATGTTGGGCAATGATTTTTTGTAGAGGGCAATGATAAATGATAGCGGACAATGATCAATGATAAAAAGTAATTGTAGGGTGAGGTGATATATAGGAGTTTCACAAGGTAAGTGAAAGAAAGGGAGAGAGGAGTGCTTTTTGTTTTTAAAGGGTAATCTTACATGGAAAAAGGAATTTAAATAAGGAGGGTTCATTAAAATTAAGTAATATTGATAAATTTTATTGCACGTAAACCAAACACTAGGGTAATTAGCTTTTTTTGACATCGTTACCAACCTTTAAAATTTTCTATCTAAACACCCACCATGTTGATTTGCTGGCATTCATGATAGTGCCGTCACAATCGACATTACTGTTGGTGGTTTTTTTCCTTCAATGGCTTTACTACGTTGTTATCACTAGAAATTAAGTTAATTCCATTATGCGATGTAATAAATAAATAATTTTTATTTGAATATCTGATATTGACTTCCTCTCCGTTTGCAAGACAAATGCAATCTTCTTTTCAATATTAAAAATGAATAGAAAATAGGATAGATTCTCTCTTTTTCTTTTAGAACAAAAGAGGTGTACATTTAGAGCAAAAATAGGTTTTTTTTTTGCATTGAAATGATAAGTTTTAAAATAAAAAATTATGTCTTTATCTTTTAAAAAATGAAAAAAAAAATTAATAAGAAGGAAAAGGAGATGATCGAGATCCATAAAAATTCACTAACTTTCGAAATGGTTTGGTTTCAGTTAAAAAAAAAAAAAATGAGACAAAATCTGACTATGGAAGATAATTCCAAAAATTCAATGCATCCGCCGTGGACCAACTTGGATTGGAGAAGCAAATTTCTACTGGCGTGTACGTAAATCATTGCGGGGATTAAAATAAAGATTATTAAAAAATTTATGAGAACTTTTAAAATTTTAGGGAGACATGATTTAAAAAAAAATCTAAAAAAATAACATTTCAAAAAGTTTGGAGGACCCCTCAAAAACAATGGGTAGCTTCGCCCTGCCTATATGACATTCAATAAAGAAGAAAGCCCATATAGTAAAAGGCATCCTGGGTTCCCCATATGCATATGGGCCATAAAAGTCTAGGCTGGCAGAAATTAGAATTTTGAAGTACATGGATCTTTTGCAGGGGGTCCCCATTTAGTTGAGAAATTGCCTTATGCATATTATACACAAACCTGAGATGGTTCCTATATAATTACGTCTTCGGCCCCCACCCCTTCTGAAAACTTTGTCATATATAATTTAATTAATGGTTGGAAGTTTTTAGTTTTTGATAATATATATACAATGAAATTTTAATTTAATAGCAAACTTCAATATATAGTAAATGTCATGTAACTTTGTTTTCAAGTATTTATTTCAAAGCAACCGTATAGTAAGTGAATAATACTTACAATTTTTTGATAATTTATTTATTTTTTTACCGGTTGTTTTATAAACTTCAATTATTAGTTTATTACAATGGAAAATTAGAAAAAATATAAGTGTCTAGCCGGATGTTAGAAGTTTAAATTTTTCTTTTATTTTTTATGAATTTATTATTTATTATGACACTGTTTTATTAACACTGGCCCTCCCAACCTTTTCTTTCTTTCTTTCTGAATCCCTCATCTTTTCCTAAAACAACACTTAGCCAACACATAGCTTTGTGTACAATAATTTGTGTGTATATATAAGGATATTTGAGAACTACTTACATAAATCTCATTATATCTAAATCTTGTAAACATAGACATATGCAAATTTATATCTAACATAAATATTTACAAAAAGAATACAAATAAAAGGTGGAACTCTTCTGCTGGACAGGATTAGTCCACTAGATGATAATAGGTAAAGAGGTGATCTCCACAAAGAGCAATGTCAGTCATACATAATGAAAGTAATATGCTAAGTACACTTGGACACTCAAGTTGACTTTAGAAATAAAGTTGTAGTATTGGTAATGAAGATAGTCCTTTAGGCAAAGTACCTGAAGTTATGTATAGTGAGCAAGATTCTAGTCTTGCTATTGATGATGTAGTCACATCATCCATGCAAGCCCATGAGTGCATCGACTTGCAAGGGGGGTTACTAAGAGGTTATCTCATTTGGTAGTCAAGTTGTGATTAGATCGACTACGGGATCCTTATCACTCGACCATAGCTCTACTTAGCCTCATGCTAATATTTTTATGTGGTCTGTATTGGGAGGAATTAGGCTTGGCCCATGGTACTATGAGTTGATCACTCAGAAGCAACCCAGCCTTAGCCAGCTTGCTTTTGAAAAACCTTGGTCATTCAACCGTTCTACAAAGAGGGTACAGTTAGTCATAGCCTAGAAGCTTATTTTGGATTGTGCCAAGTACGAAGTTATGTATTGCTTTGTTTTCACCTTTTAACTTCATGTGAAGAAAGTATGTGCATTTTTCTCCCACATTTCACCATGTTTCCTTGATTGCATTTATAAGCTTTTAGGATTTCTTTCCTAGTCTTTTTATCTTTGGAATTGGAATAGTTTTGTGTCGCTCTTCCTCTTTCTTTTTTTCTCCTTGTATCCATTCATCTTCATCACTCTTCCTTTTTTGTTGTCACTTGAGCAAACAATTTCTCTTTGACCTCCTTGTCATTAAGCTTGACACTTTGTTGTTGTTATTTTGAAGGTGCAATTTAATTTCCCTTGTTTCATGTCCAAAAGGTTAAGCAATCCTATTAATTTATCATCTGACTCTGATTTGTCCAACTTTGGTGACTACTCAAATCATATTTTGCTTAGCTCGTTGCTTCTGAATAATTATGGCTCAATAATCTTATGATGAATGTAGAGTTGAAAGGGCTTTCCTCATTGATGTTGTCGTTGATGTTGTCCTAGACGACATGAAGTGGATTCATCTAGATATAAAGATGATCCCTCATTTTACTAAGTGGTGAGTCCCAAGTGTTATAGAAGAATTGAAAAGGATTCATGTAACAGATAAATCCATTAAAAGGATTGCTTTTCTCCTTGCAAAGGTTGATGAATGTTCTTGCAATTACGATACTTTGTCCTTCATTATGTTCTTTGGGCACATTGTGGATCAACTGCACATCTCCCCTTTATTCATCGCCTTTCAATAAAATGTTATTCGAAAGCTCAACATTTGTTCTTCTTAACTCATCTGGAATATTTGGGTGTTCCTCATTCGCTTTAAGGTAACTTGTCTCTAGATACTTTGAGACCCTCAAGTAGACACTTTTATTTTTTTTCTTCACCAATTCCCAACAAAAGCTTGAGGGTTAGATCCACTTCACTTAGCAATCAGAACAGATCATTTTTGGGAACATACTAACTTCCATTTCATCGTGGAAGAATTCATTTTTCAAAGTGTATGTGGTGGAAAGGTTTCATCATTTTGCTCTTCATGGCAGAAAATGCCTCTACCCTATGAAGTGAATGATACCATCTTCGTTAAACAAAAAATTGGTCTTTAAAGGATTACTTGTCTAACATACAAGATCTAATAATTTGGCTTTTAGGGTTGGGTCTTTTTAGTTCATAATCCATTTCTCATACGTCTTTTTTTTTTTTGCTTGCACTACCGCTTTTGATCTATTTCTTTCTACTGACTTTATGTTTGCCTTATTACAAATTGTTGGCTTCAAGAAGATGTTTTAGGCATCAACTAATTGAGGATAAATCCACAGAAACTTGAAGAGATCCTTACCCGAGCCTTAGCCCAAATGAAGCTAATTGTGGCTCTAGCTGCACTAATTGAAGCCAGCCCTAATGTTGCCTCAGAAGTTGCAAGTGGATGTACCTCCTTAAATCATGCTAAAAGCTTTATGGTTTGAAGCAATCCTTTATCATCTTGCAAGCGGCCTCACAATTTTAGCAACTCCTCCAAGGACAAAGCTTTTAGCTTTGCCTCTGACATGCCTGCCATATCTATCGAGAAAGTTAAAGTGGGGTCTTGGTCTGAGTTCTACCCAATTGAACCTTTAGAGGGAGTAAAATTCTCCTAGGATACTATAGACAACCTATATTACAAAACATGGAATACATTACCTTTCTTCAAAGCCAACTATTACCCTTGGCTAATGTGGTGCACAATGAGGCTTTCATACTGATTATAAGGCACTTTGGCTTATCGAATCTTTTGCGATGCAAATCATCTACTTGATGACTTTTGTGCTATCAATGATTTCCTGCCTTGCTTGAGTTGAGAGGGAGGGAGCATTTAGAGGTTGAATTAAAGGCTTTGGAATCTTTGAAGAAAGAAATTGAAGCCAAAGCTATGGAGCTCACTAAGTATGATAAGAGTATCTAAGATTTAACTGGCTATGTTTCTGAGCTGGTAAAGGAGGAGTTGGTGGTTTTTGGAAGGAATCAATCTACTAAGCTACTCTTTAGTGGAATCAAGAATTGGTAGTCAAGTACAAAGGTCACGATGAAGATATATATGCCTTTAAGGTTAAGGACAAAGAGCTTCGAGTGGACATCGTTAAGGCTGAGAACCTTTACTACTCGATGTATCATTCTAGTTTTGGCAAGGCTATAATGCAAATCAAACATTTCAATGTTGACCTTTTGCTTAACCTGCCCAAATTAGAAAGGGACATGTCTTTAAAGGCAAGTCTGAAGAAACATGGCTTAACCTGAATAGCTGCTCTTTGTTTTTTATACAAACTTTTGTTATATTGAAGTGCTTTTATACAATCGACACATTTCTTTTTGCTTTTCATCATTTAAGACCTTCAATGGCTCACCTATTTCATCTTCCTTTTTCCAATTTTAGAGTTATAATGAGTCATTTGTTCATATATTTAGATTTAATTGATCATTTTGACCCTTAGCAATTTCCCCATTTTTCTTGCTCAGAAATTGCTCTAATTCAAATATCATTTTTTGCCTTCATTTTTTGCTCCTAGAAAGCTGTTTAGGTTCAAATAGTACCAAGGGGACAGCTTAGTTATAGGTAGTACTTAGGGGACTATTTAGATTTAAATAGTGCTGAGGTGACTGCTCAAGTTTAGATAGTATGAAGGGACTACTTGGGTTTCGATAGTACCCAGGGGTCTGCTTGAATTTCGACAGTATGGAGGGGATTGCTTGCATTTAGTTAGTACCAAAAGGACTACTCAGGTTTAGATATTATTGAAGGGGCTATTCAAGTTTAGGTAGCACAATATTTACTTCGATGTAGATGTGAAATGATCCTCATTTTCATTTCACATTTCTTTTAGTTATTTGACATGTCGATTGACTAACTTTAGATTTGTACATGGTACACCTTAAGGTGTGTTGCATTCCAAGTATGTAGAAAAGGCTTCCTTTTGACAGTTTTAAGATGATACACACTGTTTGATAGATTGTTTCTTATCCTGTAAGGGCTTTCCTTGGACTTTGCTAAGTGTTTTTCATGGTTTATCTGCTTATTAAAGGACTAGTGTGCCTTTAACAAATTTCTTTCTCTTAACCCTTTTGGCAGCAACTTTGGCTATCTTGCCTTTATATCGCTGATTATGAAGGTGAGCAATCCCCCTTACTTCTAGTAGCATGTCTAGCCTATCTCTTCTTCTTTCCTTATTCTCTCTCGTTCATAATGTTCCCTTCGATCGAAGTACTATTCTAATTCAATTGGAAGCATGACTTCACTCATTGAGATAAGCATGAATAGGATTTCCTTTGTAGCAGAGTGTGTAATGGTTCTATAAGACCATAAAATGCTTGGCAATTCTTCCGCCTATTTTCCTTTGGCATCATCCAACCTTTTTTTTAGCCTTCAAGAATAATTTTATTTGCTAGCTTTGGTTGCCAATTAGTTTGGAGGTGTTTAACAGATGTAAATTTTTGTTTCATCTCTAGCCTTTGATTGAAAAAAAGTGAGATGCTTGTTCATCTAATAATAATGTTAAGTTGCAAATATACCTTTGACAAAAATCTTTGATGTTGTTGCTAGCAAATTATTTTTTGTTGTCAGATACGATCACCATGGAGAGATTGTACCTGTAAAAAGTTGTTTTTGGACCTTATATGCTAATGTAGCATTGTAAAGAGGTTTTTAGTTGCAAATAAGAAATTTGCAAATGAATTTTTGTATATTGTTTGAAGTTATGGTTGCTAGGGGTTCTGCCTCAACACAATGTGTGAAGCAATTGACCACCACCACCACATACTTTAACCAGTCTAGAGTGACTGGGAATGATTCTAGGAGATCTATTACCCCCTGGTCAAACAACCACATGGAAATTATCAACATTTGATTTGTTGGTGGTTGTCTTTGGACTTTGGCAAATTTTTTACAACTATTGCATTTTTGTACTAGCTCAATTGCTTCCTTTTTCATCCAAGGCCATAAATATCTTGACCGAATAATCTTTAACACAATGGTTGTGCTAACTAGGTGGCTTCAACATATTGCTTCATAGATTTTTCTTAAGAAATAGTTGGCTTTATCTGATCATAAACACCTTAAAGAAAAAAGAGCAAAACCTTTTTTCTATAACTGGCCTCTTTCTTGAAAAAAATAGGGTGCTCTTTGTTCCACTTTTCTAGTCATTTTCTTGTCTTTTGGTAGATATCCTTCTTTCAAGAATGTCATAATTGGGGTTATCCAAGATTTGTCTTACTCAAAACACATTATTTCCATCATGCAAGGAGCTTGCAATGTCTCTTATATCATCGTTTGATTGTTTACGATTGCCTTTGCACTTTTCAATTTAACCAATGCATCTACTTGATTGTTCTCTACCCTGGGGATTCTTGTTAGCTTATACTTGAATTCCCCCAACAAGCTTCTTGCTATATTAGCACACTCTATAAACATCGACTCTTTAATTTCATAATCTCCTTTCACTAGATCAATTACTAATTAAGAATTGCTCATGATTTTTATGGACTTGGCATCTACCTCCATTGTGGGCCTTAAGCTTGCTATTAGCATTTTATGGTTTGTTTGATTATTAGCTACCTTTGAATCAAACATAATGATTTATTGTTAAAAAATAGATAAATGTGAAGGAAATGCACATAACATAAAATATAAGAGGTTAAATATATCATTTTTAAAGTCAAAAATTTTTATACCCATATCTTATATAAAGAGATTTAAAGGATTTTAACTTCTCTTTTTTAGTAGAATTTCTCCCATAAATTTTAAAACAAAGTGGAGCCATACTCTTCTAAGAAAAAAATAAATAAAGTTATATAGTTCGCAAGCAGAAAGTATCAAAGAGTGAACAATGAACATAGATTATGGTACCACTTGAAAGTTTTGCAAGCCATTTTTTGGAAGTTGGTAGGGTATTCAACACAGTGAGTGACAGAGTGAACCCATGAAGAAAACTAGAAAAATTTGATCATCAAAATGCTATTACACTTTATATATAATCAATCCTTGACTTAAGTACATAATAATGAAATCAGTATTACGGTAAACTAAAAGTTTTTGTGTTTACATGAATAATCAGTGTAAAACTTCCTATCAGCTCGTTGAGTGATTTCCACAACTTAAGCTAGTCTTGAATTGGTTATTAGAGCAATAAGCAATGAAGGATAAATTGTTAAAACTAGCATTAGTTTTTTTACTCTATTCATCCTCAAGGTTTTGCCAAAAATTGGAAGAAAGAAGTAGCTGAGAGAACTAATAACCTTATTATCTTTCTGAAAGAGAGGCCACAAAATGAAGCAATGAAAGGCTTTTTAACCTGCATAGGATCCATTAGAAAAGATTTTTTA
This sequence comes from Saraca asoca, assembly GCA_026873985.1. Classification (NCBI taxonomy): domain Eukaryota; kingdom Viridiplantae; phylum Streptophyta; class Magnoliopsida; order Fabales; family Fabaceae; genus Saraca; species Saraca asoca. The sequence continues at coordinate 8,765 of JANHAO010010942.1, read as the reverse complement.
TAAATGAGATTAGATTAAAACATTTTATAAGTGATTTTTTTTTGCACGACATCGATTAAGACAATGTAGAGATTCAAGACATTATGTGTGACAACATTATTAGGCCAAAAACGTTGGCCTTGGCAACGTTGCCGGCCACTTTTTTTTTTTTTTTTAAATGTAAGCTTGGAAACATTGGTTAGGCCAACGTTTCCTTCTTTTTTTGTTGGCCTAACCAACGTTTCTTTTTTTTTTTTCCTTCTTTTTAGAGGAAACCAAATATTTTTTTTCTTCCCTTTTTCTTTTTTTTAAGCCATTTTACTTTTTTTTTACTAGAATTGTTTTAATTCTTTTTAGACTTCTATATTATAAATATGTATTTCTAATTATTTTATTAAATCAAATTAAAAATGATAATAAATAATTAATTACAATTACAACTTAATGTAACAAATTTTGAGCACCAAAACAATAGCTTCAATCATATTACATCTTAAAAAATAAAACAACTAATCCATTTAATTGTTTACATTATGTACAAGATTTCTACTTTATACTTCATCAAAAATTTAATTTTAGTGAAACAAACACTTATAGAGAAAGTCTTACTCACCACTTAAAATGCGGTAAAGAACACAACCCTCGTATTCAAAAAAACATTTCACGGCACATATTATATACATCAAATTCTGTCATGGTATTAAGAAGAAATTTAAATGCTATAAATCTAATATAAATACAAGTTAGTTACAAAACTACACCTTAAAAAATTAACTTTGCCATAAATATCAGCAGATAACATAATATTGGCCATAAAAAAATGTTTTTCTATAATAGTAGTAATAAAATCTGTCATAATAATATAAATCTAACATAAAAAAATTTATTATAACATAAAAGCATAAATACTTTTTTTATGTTAAACCTATATTATTATTATGACATATTTTTATTACTAATACTATAGAAAAAACATTTTATGGCCAAATTTTATTACTAATATTACAAAACAAGCAATTTTTTATGGCCAATATTATGTTATCCATTGGTATTTGTGAGAAAATTAATTTGCTAAGTTATAGTTTGTGACTAACTTATGTTTATGTTATATTTATAGCATTTAAATTTCTTCCTAATATTATGACAAAATTTTATGTATATAATATATGTCATGATTTTTTTTTAATGTAGGGGTTGTTATTTTTCCTATTTTAAGTAGTTAGTAAGACTTTTTCCATAAGTATTTATTTTATTAAAATTAAATTTTTGATGAAATATAAAATAGAAATTTTAATTATTGATAATATAAACAATTAAATGGATTACTTGTTTCATATTTAAGATATGATATGATTGATGTTGTTGTTTTGGTGTTCTAAATTTGTTACATTAAGTTGTAATTGTAATTAATTGTTTATTTTCATTTTTAATTTGATTTAATAGAACAATTAGAAATACATATTTATAATACAGTAATCTAAAATGAATTAAAAAAATTGCAATGAAGAAAAAAAGAAAAATGGTTGAAAAAATAGAAAAAGGAAAGGAAAAAAATATTTGACTACCTCAGAAAAGAAGAAAAAAAATGGAAAACTTTGGTTAGGCCAACGTTTCTAAGCTTACATTTAAAAAAAAAAAAAAAAAAAAACAAGGAAGCATTGGCCTAGCCAACGTTTCCATGCTTACATTTTTAAAAAAAATTAATTCGTAGTATTATCAAGATAAATGTTTTCGGCCTATCAATGTTATCCCATATAACATCTTGGACCTTCGCATTGTCTTCATTAACGTTGCTAAAAAAAAAATATTACCCACAAAAATAGTTTTCACCTACTAGAAAATCTATTCTAATAGACACAAAAGTCCCTAATATAAATACTACCCAAGAGTTGAAACCATTCAAACATATTTACAGTATTTCTTTTTCTTTCTTTGCACTTGTTATCCGCTCCATTTAAATTTACTTTAATTATATTCACAATTTTTTGTTTTTAAAAATATATTTATTATTGTTTTTATTTAAATTTATTTTCATTTCTCCTATTATATATATATAAGATAAATTAAGTATTTTAAAAATAAAAATATAAATTTAACTAGATTAAGTACGAAAATGAGTTTAGTTTATCCGTACCCTTACTGTGCGAACAGCAAGGGCCCACTCACATGTTTGTTTTGGAAATTTGGGAGTCACAGTATAGCCCTGGAAAGCATGAAAACAGAGCGTGTTTGAAGCTAAATTTACATTTTCCTATTTCTCGTCATGTTATTTTTTGTCATTCTCCTTTATATCTAAATTTACATCTAAATTGAATCTAAATAAGCTGCACAAACATGTCATTCTCCCCCCTCGTTTAACGTTGGCTGTACTAGAAATTTACATTTTCCTATTGCTCGTCATGTTGATGACTATGAAGCTTAAGATAAGTTTTGCAGATTTTCTTAAAGACGTGTCACGTGTCTACTGCTCTTTGGTAATTTGCTTCTTCGTTTTGGCAAACACGCCTAGCATTTTAGTAGTTGGCATATGGGACGGAACTTTGGTTCACGTTGATGAGTTATAATAACTATTTCTAACTTCATCTATTTCATTCTTGTACAATAAAGTGGTTCGTACACTTGCATCTCACATATGATCTTTTTCTAATGAGTTGTGTTTGCAAGATAATAATTTTATGGGAACTTGGCCAAATTACTTAGGTACAAAATGCAGTTATTCATATTAAAAAATAAATTATTTTATTAATCTTTAATAAATATAATTAATGATTAACAAAGTTTTAGTCCTTATAATTTTTATGAATTTATAATTTAATTCTTATAATTTTATTTTATATAATTATGTCAAAAAATATAAAATAATTTATAACTAAGTCCTCATCATTTTCTCATATTAAATCTAAGCAACAAAAACTAATTTAAAATTCAATTTTTTTGTTGTTCTCTATCAATAATTTCAAAAAAAAATTAGCATTTTGAATCTTTAATAGCATTTAGATTCTTTTTTATAAAGAAAATAATGAAAATAAAATTTTTATATTATAAGTGATGGTTAATAAATGAATTTTGATGAGATAAACATGATAAGTTCATAAAAGTAAAATCCCATATGTAAATTTAGTAGAGTGTTAGTTGAATTTAACAATAGTAGATAACAAGGATTTAATTACAAATTATATTAAATTTTAGGATGTAATTATACAAAATAAAATCATAAGGACTATTACAAATTTAATGAAACCATAAGGACCAAAATTTCTATTAATCCTATAATTAAGGACATAATTCAAAATGAATTTGTTTATGTTATGAACGATGGATCATAAAGTAGATTTTAAAGTAGAATTTCTGATAGATTCTTTTGAGTCATTCATTTTGTATTTAGATTCTCTCAATTAACTTAATACAAAATTATATTATGCATCACTTTTTTATTGGTGTAAAGTTATACCATTAAATGAATGATTCTAATTTCTTCTTAAAATTTGATGGACAATTATTTATAAGCACAGAATAATGCACTAGTAAAAAATTGGTGTAAATATACACCACCTATCCAATGGGCTAGATTTAATCTTAGGCCAAATGCAACCTTCTTCCAACTTACTAATTCATATTTTTGAATTGGTCCACATATTTCCCTTATTTGCTTTGGTTGTTAACCAACAATTTTTTTTTTCCTCTGTTTCTCTTTTCTTTATTTCTCAGCCCCAAACAACGAACTCCTTCCTAGCTTCTCACCACCATCCCTCTCCCTCAATCACTGGTAACCATCATTGCACCATCCATAACTTCGTCTTTCATTGATCTCATGATCACCTTCTACCATTCTCTTAAATGTTCCCCTTTACTAGTTCTTGGCTAGGCAAAAAATCAATCTAGTTGCAGAAATCAGATCGGTCTAGTGTTGATTGGAATCTTCGGGCACGTGAAGCTTGTCAGACTTCTCTCTAACCATGGTCCATCTCAATCGCTTGTTGCTACAATTCTAGTGAGTTTTGTTCTTTGTAACGTTGTAAGTATTATTTAAGTTTAGTTCAATTAGGGTTTCACTAATGGTTCTGAGCAATTATAACTCTTAAAGCTTCAACTATTCAGTCAATGCCATCTTTTTGCTTAATAAGTGAAACTGGGCAGAAATAAAGCTTCTGTTGTACTACATTGTGTATAGTGAACTGTTCACTTACTCTTTTCTAATGCGAGTGGCCAAAGATTTCATGTGCTTCAGTATTCCAATGCTTGGACATGTTCATTTGGGTGGTGCTCTACATTGCCATCAATGTCTTCAAGCTATATTATGGTAATGATTCGGAAGGTCTTTTTGAGGCAATTACTGGTTATGTTTTGGGTAGATCTTCGATGGCTTTCTTTGGAAGAGTTGGTGAACAAATCTATACCAAAGCTATTGATGTTGATGCTGATATTGTTGGAAAAGTAGAAAATAACATCCCCAAGGGTGACTCAAGAATCCCAGTTGTAAGTTATGTTACTTAAAAGCATAAAAAATGAACGTTAGTTCATTACTATATCTACCTCAGTTATGTGCGTCTAATATGTTCTTTCTATCATTTCTTTAGGTGATTGCTGATAGTGTTGGTGATATTGTTGGAATGAGTTTGGATCTTTTAGGCCCATATGTTGTATCATCTTGTGCTACCCTGGTTGTTGCTTCCATTTCTTCCTTTGGCATCAACCATGAGTTCACTACAATGCTATATCCTTTCCTCATCAGCTTTATAAGCGTTCTTGTCTTTTTAATGACTGCTCTCTTTGCAACTAACTTCTTTGAGATCATGACTATTAAGGAAATTGAATCCATATTGAAAAGGCAGCTTATCATCTCCATTATTCATGTGATTGTTGGCATTGCAATTGTTACACGGATTGCTCTACCATCATTTTTTACAATTTTCAACTTTTGGACTCAGAAAGTTGTCAAAAGCCGGTAAGACATTACTGATGTAAAATATGGCATTATTCTTCATAATAATCGAGGTGCTTTATTTTCAAGTACTTTGAGCTCAGTAGTGGTTAGCTTTTAAGTAATATCATTTATTACAATTATTTCAAAGAAATTTGTACTCATTCTTTTTTTCAAACTCATTTTGATATTGATTTGTGTGTATTTTATGTTTTAACCAAGATTTAAACTTCTCTACTTTTAACCTTTTTTTTAATTGAAGTTTGTTAGCTTACTATTAAATTCATTTGTTACAATGGTTGAAATTTTTAGGTTGTTGTTCCTATGTGTTGGAGTTAGTATTTGGGCTAGACTTATTATTGGATTTGTGACTGAATACTATACCAGCAATGCTTAAAAGTAGCTAAAATTTCAATGAAGTAATGATATAATAATTCATTTCTCATTGATTGTGACTTCTTGACTTATATTAATAATTATTTGCAACCTTGTTCAAGGTGTTGCTAATTCCTGCCATACTGGAGCTACAACCAATGTTATCTTGGGTATTTAGGATACAAGTTTGCAATCATACTTATCCTTGCCATTGTAGTTAGCATCTTGTGAGTTTCAATTTTGCTGTAATGTATGGTATTGCTGTAGTTGCCATTACATCGCAAGCAGGCCTTGTAAACCAATCCGATAGGAAAATGTACTCTATTTTGGATGAAACTTGACACAAGAAAGCCTTGTGGTGTGAATTTGGGAGCAAATGCACTTGTACATTATTTTTCTAAATTTTTCCCATTTTGGGGGAATTTATATCTTTTTGGCATTGATCGTTTGTCTAATACAAGCAAAAAAATACATGGTTGCGATCCTTGCATTTTTATCTTTGCATCCATATGAGATGGCACATTGGAACACTTAAGAGCTAAGAGAAAAGTCCTTATGTGAACTAGGGAATAGTATATTTATTTTTGTCGATAGGGCTTTTGCTTAGAATATTCTTTAAGGAGGCATATCCGGTGACCTGGTCGGCACTATGACTCAAGTTAGGGACTAGAGTGTGGAACTTAGAGATACTCCCCCTACATATTCAAAACTATATAATAAGGTATATATTAATAAAATGGAGTCGTCCCTCTCCTTATTTTTTGAAAAAAAGTCCCTTCTTGATATGTACTAGAGGCTTCTCATGTAGCATGTTCTTTAAGATTCGGTATGTGCTAATGCTTCGACTACATACTCATGTTGGCTTGTGAGTATGTTGCGCATGGGATTTTGGTTGTGTGGGTGACAATATTCTCAATGCCCTGATTATCTATCCAAGTGTGGCTCAAATTTATTGGAAGGCTAGCATGTTGGCCAAAAGTTAACATCATGCATCGCATGATTTCGGCTAGAGAGTTACTAGACCATGACATATTGGTATTAGAGCTTAGTTGTGCTAAAGAGAGTAGATCAAGTGGGCCATAATTGGGGTAGAATCAGCTTGTCAAAAGCATGTGGAGTTTGTAAGTCAAGCAAACACTCGTGGGAAATATTGATCGAGAGGGGTGCAAGAGGTTAGAGTGATTTGAGGGCTAGTGTATGAGATATTACATTCGAGGGAATGTTAATGGTGCATTGAGTGCAAGCATGTATAGAAGTTGAAGGACTTGTTGTACAACACAAGATATTAATTATGCGCTTATTCATAGTAGGCATTCGAGGGAATGCAAACCATTCAAGAGAGTGAGTGATTTGATGACCTATCGGTGAGAGGAAGCCTTGAGAAAAGCCTTGGTCTTGCAGAGAAAGCTTAGCCATGTTAATGAGGGACATATTAGTTGTTGACGAAACCTAGAGTGCAAAGCCCCAGTCATGCTTGAGAAAGCATGGCCACAATAGATAGTAGGCATATCCTGCAAAATGGCATATCTCTTGTGATGAGTTAAGTGATTGAATTTTGTTAGAGGAGTCCAAAATTGTGTCAAAGGGCATGAATTTTACTTAAAGGAATAAACTCGAAGGGGAATGAGATGATCCAAGAAAGATCCATTGTGCACAATACGTGGATGCAAATAGCAAGCTATAGTGCTATCCATAAGATTTGAGACATGATGCTAAAGGAGCTAGCACATCATAATCCCATGACAAGCAGCAATGATACCATTTATTGAGCTAGAGCTACATAGTCATGTAATGGAGTAGCGATAATGACCTCGAGGCATAGTAGACTAGCACTACATAGTCACAAGATAGACTTTGTGGCAATGACAAGGAGATTCACAATTTCTCGTGCATAGGCAAAGTAAAACTCAAGCTCAAGTGGAGGATGCTCGATGCTTGACCCCCATCAAAGCTGGGGGAGCCATCATGAGGATGTGCTCAAAAGAGGAGTCTTCAAAGGAGGAGTGTTGTTCAAAAAATGCTAAGAAAGAGGGCACTAATTATTGAAGAAGTTGCTAGGAGGGCAATGATACTAGCAAGTGGCAATGAGGGTGATAGGAGATGAGCCAATATCATCTTCAAGGAGATAGCACTTGAGCATACAAGCCTAGGAGGGGTCATGAGGACCATGGTGCTAGGTTATATCAACTCCAAAAAGACAGTGATTGTCAAATGATATCATGAAGGTGTCAATTTAGAGAGGCTTAGGAGGATCAAATCAAGTGTGATAGTTGTGTAGTGGAAGTGTAATGGATTGATCAAACTTAATGTGAGCAGACTTGTAATAAAGGTATGAGACTTATGAGCAGGCCATGTTTTGTCAGCAAAGTATGGGACTTGCATGTGAACAAGATATGAGACTTGCATCTCTCAAATTGGTGGTATGAGACATTGGATGTAGGGCTATCTATTAGTATACATCCAAAATACCAAGCAAGCACACAAGTTATGGGTGTTGCACACATTTATGCTATAGAGGTAGTGAGTCGAATCAAGAGCTATGCAGGGATAATGTGTTGCAAGCTACAGAGGTAGTGAGGCAAGCACAAGTTACAAAGGTAACAACCTAAATACTATAGAGGCAGTAGGACAAGTGAAGTTATAGAGGCAATAGAGCCAAGAGCAATGTGAAGATAGTGACACATGAGTTTGTCTTGGGACAACAAAGTTGAGTCTACATAGGTAGAACGCAAAGTTTGTAGAGGTAGCATCACCGAAGATAGTAAAGTTGTAGAGGCAACTACCTAAAGTTGTGGAGAGAAAGTCTAAATGCAAGTTAATGAATAATGATTGTTGAATCCATTAAAAAATAAATTACTGAACTTCTAAATTTGTTGTAATAATGAGTCCAGGTCTAATCCTAGAGATTGGTTAATTAATTTGTAATCGTAAATCTATTAAATGCAATAACTTAAATGAAAGGGGGTTTTGAATTATTCAAAACATTAAATAAAAATAGAAATTAAATTATAAAGAAAACTTTAAATTGAAAAATTTCAATTCAAGAGAGATTCATACATTCAATTCACTGAGTGATCATCAACACCTACATATTATTCATTTTCAATTACTTAGTCAAGAATTACCTAAATATTAGAATAATCTTTATCTTTCTTCCCTAATTTCATTAATTTAAAGCCTAACACTCAAATTAAATTCTTATTATTAATTAATTTGGTACATGTGACCCTAGTCAGATTAATAACAACATTATGAATAAGAGAGGCTAAAAATTGATAATAATTATATACTAGCAAAAAAATAATTTAATTTATCTCACATTTCTCTTAGGCATTGAACCAAAACTAGGATCATGATCATTAACACTTAATCAATGTAATCCGCAGTAGCCCCACAATCAATGCCTATGAAGTTTTCATCTGTTTGATACCAAAGACCAGTTACTTCATCAATGTAATCCGCAGTAGCCCCACAATCAATGCCTATGAAC
>JANHAO010010941.1:0-17337 GCA_026873985.1 Saraca asoca | reverse complement strand
CCTCTCTCACTCTCTCTCATCCTCTGTCTCATTTTCTCTCTCATCCTCTCTCACACTTTCTCTCTCATCCTTCCTCACTCTCTCTTTTTCTCTCTCATCCCCCTCTCTCACATTTTCTCTCTCATCCTCACTCACACTTTCTCTCTCATCCTTCTTCACTCTCTCTCATTCTCTCTCATCCTTCCTCACTCTATCTCTTTATCTCTCATCCCCTATCTCACACTTTCTCTCTCATCCTCTGTCTCATTTTCTCTCTCATCTTCTCTCATACTTTCTCTCTCATCCTTCCTCACTCTCTCTCATCCTCTATCTCACTTTTTTTCTCTCATCCTCTCTCTCACTTTCTCTCTCATTACTTCTCTCACTTTCTCTCTTATCATTTCTCTTATACTTTATCTCTCATCCTCTCTATTTTTTAACTTAAAATAGATAGGAGTATTTTGGACAAAAATACCAAGATTCCCAATAAAGTTATATTAGAACCAAACGTGGGGATGTCTAACATTCCCAGGAATGTTTAAAGTAAAACAAACACATTCTTAACATTTCCAGGAAACATGATTCGCAAGAAATATGATTCCCAAGAATGAAAAAAAAATCAGTGTACCAAATGTCCCCTTATTGGCTATTTTCCAAAGTTGGGGAAAAGGTCTCTAATTATATAAAAACATTCATTCTACTTTATTTAAACGTTCTAGGTAAAAAAAAAAAATTCTATATAAAAAAATTACGGTGATATTACTCCAACAACTATACGATTTTTTTTTTATTTTTTATACTTGTGTGCATAGAGTGAATTGGAGTAAATTAATTAATCTCATTTCATCGATTTAAATGAAATTATAAGGAAGAAAGAGTAGGATTAGCATTGTTATTACAATGTGAAATTCATCTTTTGAAATGCTGTTTCTCTAAAAAAATATGTAAATTATAAAAAAGAAAAATATGATAAAAATACTTTTTGGACGAAATAATAAAAGTATTTTTGATGATGCTTTAAGCCTACAAGGTTATAAACGATGTATTTCTTTTCCAACTATTGCAAGAGGAGAAAAGGTGGTTTATTTAATTATTTATTTATTTTTCAAAATTCAGAAAGACAAGAAGATTTGTTGAAGGTGAAAGATTCGCGGTGGTCGTAAATTATCACAGAAAATAGAAAAGCAATTCAAAATTTAAGGGCTGAAGTAGGAACAGGATTAGAATATAGAGATTTTATGGGGTTGGATCGAAGCGATTATGGAGGACGGTCCTTGCGTCGTTATCTTTCTGATGCTGCTGCGTTTGTGTAAGCTGATTCCAAAGGTCCGCTTGCTTAATTTCTCTTTAAGCCTTCATTCGGTTTCTACTTGCTAAGTTAATTTCGTACTGACTGCAGTTTTACCTTCATCCAAGTAAGTTATTCTCTGGCACAATCTCTTCACAACTGCTATTCCATTCACTACTTTTCTTTTGTTATTCATAGCACAGAACAAGCATCACTGTTTTATTTTTCCCCTCTACAGCTGCCTTAATCGTATTAGGTTATTGGGCAATCCCTTTGAACAAACGAGTAATATACTGTTAACTTTTTTTTTTAATTGAAATTTTGTGGTTATCCCTTCATTAATCAATCAATATCTGGTGCGTCTAATTTCTATAGCATTCAAATGCTGTGGAGGGATGCGATTTTGTTACTCTTAAACCCTTTTCCCACAGGTTTTAACGTTTTTACTATGATTATAATTTTAAGGATGTATATTACTGCAATTTCATTCTTAAAAAATGTGCATAACACTATATTAACTATTTGCCTTCCTTTGCAATTGCAATGGGAATATCTAATTAATTAAATGGTTATTTATTTATTTTTTTTGCTATTTTATGGCTGGCAGAGCTTAAGTTGCTTTGAGAAAATATAGCTGTAGCATATCGGTAGTTTGTAGTGCTTGCTTACTGTTGGCTATGGACAATTCTTGATTGGAGAAAGTCTGTTTTGACATCATGGATGAAGAAGTGAGTGGTGAGGCAACGCCATTGGAGGTGGCTGAGGGTGGACAACACCAGAGCAAAGAGGATGAGTATTTACTAAGACCTGAAAGCTGCAAAATGTTAGAACCCCAAGAAATGCTTATACCTTCTGAGGATGAATACTCCCAGATCCCACCTCAGGAATACAATGGTATTCAACAAGGTAAAAATGTTGTTGAAAACATCAGTTGCATAAGTACATCAGAACATCCTTCTCCTGGGATTTTTGTGGATGATGCTAGTGTCATGGTTGAAGAATTAACTGTGAAAAGTTATAATGGTTCAAGCTTAGATATTGGTACATCAGATAGTCGAGAAAGATTGCATCATAGACAGAACACGTGGAGGCATCTTTATCAGCTAGCTAGTGATTCTGGAGGGGGAAATTTCCTAGGCGATACTGGAGACAGATACAATGGTCAAGCTACATCTACCGCCAGGGAGGATATCGGGTCCACATCTTTCCCTGAGTTATTAGTTAAAAAATCATTCAGTGATGATCAAAGTAATGTCATGGAACACTTCAAAACTGCTGAAAATAAAGTTGCTCCAGTGGATATTCATGGAGGAATACGAACTAAAATTATATCCAAGTCAGGATTTTCTGAGTTTTTTATTAAGCATACATTGAAGGGAAAGGGTATTGTATGTAAGGGCCCATCTTCTGATAGCTTGCAAGTCGAGTCTAGAAAAGTTGGCAATGATACTTGCGGAGAATCAAATTTATCATTGAGCTTTGGTTCAAAAACTCCAAAATCATCTTCTCATAATACTGTTGTGCCAAGACCTAGTGGGTCTGATAGTGATGGTGTTGCTTTGAGGGAATGGTTGAAATATAAGCACCATAAAGTAAACAAAGCTGAGCGCTTATATATATTTAGAAAGATTGTTGATCTGGTGGATAGCTTTCATCATCAGGAACTTGCCTTGCACAATCTGTGTCCATCTTATATCAAAATGTTACTGTCAAATCAGGTCATCTACCTTGGCTTACTTATTCAGAAGCAGATGAAAGATAGTGCTGTATCTTCTGAAGTTCTTCACTTAGATAATTCCTCGATTAGAAAAAGGCTGTCAGAGCCGGTGATATTTCATTCTCTTGGTATCTGGTCAAAGAAACAAAAATTTAATGAGGATGTGAGAGTTTCTGGGGGCTGGAGCCAGAGAACTGGTTCATATAATCAGATTGCTACTGATAGTAAAGCCAGTGCAATTGGATCTCAAGATTATTGCAAGGAACATGAGGAAGATTTTGAACCTTCTAGGCATGGTATTCAGAGAATGTCCAGCTTCCCTAACATATCCAATGGAGGCCAACTGCAATTGACTTCTGTAAGTGATAGACTGGAAGATAAGTGGTATACCAGTCCTGAGGGAGGTTGCACAATGTCATCAAATATATACTGTTTGGGTGTCCTTCTCTTTGAGGTGTGTGACTAGTTGATGAATTTGAATTTTTTATTATCCATATACAATGATAGGATAAGGCTTGGTTGTGGTATGCAAATTCCATTTTATCTTTTAAAATGTTGACTTGTTAAAATTAAGATGCGTTTTGATTATGAAATACATGGATTAGAAACATGCTTCTGCTTAATATTTGAGGCCCTGTTATGCCTCTGTTGCTCTATGGTTGTTTGCAAAACTTATGAGAAGTTGACAAGTGTCCTTTGGTTAATTTGTTTTTCTGTTTTGATTGCTAGTTAGTTTAATTTGATCTGGGATAGTACTCTGTGCCCTTTGTCTAAAAATGGATGCAGGTACTGCTGGTTGCATATGTTGTTGGCCTTTATATTTGATTTCAACTTTGAAATTAATATATTCAACAGAATACTTAGGTTGTTCAGCCTAGTGAGTGCCAAACACTTTCTTTAGGCATCCTTAACTTGAAATCATGAGACAATTGGTTTATATGTTAGTGTTTCTTTGGTTATCTTCAAACTCTTTCTTGCAAATGTTTGATTATATGCCTAATCAACTGTCTAAATTCTTCCATATATTGGTCAAGGTTTGAGGTTTGCTTAGATAACACTCTTTAGATTTTGTTTGCACATAGTTGAAGCAACTATAAAACTTTCCAGTTCTATATATCTACTTTTCCACATTAGTGTTGTCTAGTACTCAATCTTGCACAGAAGACACCAAAAATAAAATGAAAAAAGTTGACACTATTGTTTTGAAATTTCAAAGAAAAAGATGGTACACCTAATTCCATCATGTTACAGATCTGACACCAACTAACAACAATGTTATATTCATCCTCATAGGCTTGCCTGACTCTTAACCTGATTTTATCTTTCATTTTGAGTGGTTTCCTTGACCCATATTATCCATGGTATTTCATTTCCTTTTCTTGTTTGTTTCTACATATATTACTAAGGATGCTGGACATACTGATTTATTTGATATATTCATAGATAATTTCTATTGCTTACTGAAGTGGCTGCAGACAGAATAGAAAAGATAATGTATTCAAATCTTTCAAACCTTTATCATTAAATCCTGCTATCACCTAATGCAACTTGATCCATTTTATGTTTTGACAGACATTCAATCATATTTACTTAATATAATTAAATACTATTTTCTAATCAATTCTTATTAAGTCATTTTAATATCATCTATGAGCCTTAAGCCATCGACTGATTTAGTTATTTCTTTCAGTTACTCAGTCATTTTGACTCTGAAAGAGCGCATATTGCAGCAATGTCAGATCTTCACCATAGGATTCTCCCTCCAGTATTCTTATCTGAAAATCCTAAGGAAGCTGGCTTTTGTCTTTGGCTGCTGCATCCTGAACCATCATCACGCCCAACAACAAGGTAATACTGGTATCTGATCTATCATAGTTGATCAGATTCACTTCAGTATATGTGGATATAAATCCATGAACATCTTATATAGAGGCCTCCTGTGTTCTTCGCTGACCATTACAGATGTGGAAGAAAAAACTCTTAATAAATTCATGACAGTTGACATGCCAAATACTGTCTCTTTCTGCCTTGACTGACTTTAAAAGAGAAGCTTCTGAGTTTGCTTTCAACAGTAAACGGTGCCAAGGTGTTATGACTTCTTAATTTGAGAGAAGAGAGGTAGAGGTGGTGGGGGAAGGCAAATGAAGAAGTGTTAAAACTGAGAAAAGGATCTTTGAGATGTGAAAACATAACTCTAACAGATAACATCTTTTGTTTAAGTGGTGGGAGTGAAGATAAGGAAGGATTGCTCATAAGAGCATTTGTAATTCAAAGTGAGATACTGGGTCAATGGGAGTTTTATGATTTTTGTTTAATTTTATTAAATTTCTTTTTGGTGATGCCATAAGGAGTGTTTTCTTATTTAGTAGTATACACTATACACATACATGGATTTCTTTTTGTTTGTCTCATTGTTTTCTTGCTTGGATATTACTTATTGGATTCTATTAACATGGTGTTTTTATATGTGTTCTCAAACATCCATCTTTAGTAAGGCTAAGCTTGGTATGAGTGAAAATGCAAAGGTGGAAGGTGGCAATTTTTTTGGTTGCAATGAGTCTAAATACATTGCCATTTTGTTCGACTTCGTCATCCACCTGCCCACTTTTACTGATACCAAATGCAGCCTAAAATACAGAAGGTTGCTTGGATGGTTAAGTGAAATTTAATAGTTTCTGTTTTTCTCTGTCCTTTAATACAGAAAGAGGAAAGTTCTAATTAAGTTTGCCACTAATCCTTAACTTATAGGCCAACTCTCAGTTGTATGCTAATATGATTTCCTAAGTTATAATTTCTGTTGTACAACAGGGAAATCCTACAATCTGAAGTGATTAATGGATTGCAGGAGGCTTATAGTGAGGAACTGTCATCAAGTATTGATCAGGATGATGCAGAATCAGAGTTATTACTGCATTTTCTTGTCTCATTACAAGAGCAGAAGAAGAAAGATGGCTCCAAATTGGTAGAAGAAATAAGGTGCTTGGAATTAGATATTGAAGAGGTGGAGAGACGGCACAGTAGCTCAAGAAAATCCTTGGTTTCCTCTGGTTTGCAGAATGCCTCCTGTTATAAAAAAGAGAGTACATCTCTTAATCCAGAACCTTTGAGTTTAGCAAAGCTACCCTCAGTATCCCCAGTCTCTGATGCTAATGAACAGAGATTGAAGAGAAATATAGGTCAGCTTGAAAGTGCCTACTTTTCCATGAGATCCAAAATACAACTTCCTGAAAGAGGATCTACAACTCTCCCAGATGAAGATGTACTAAGCAATTGTGAGAATGGATATATGGCTCAAAAGAATGTGGAAAAACCAAAATCTGCTGATCCTTTAGGATTATTCTTTGATGGTTTGTGCAAGTATGCTCGTTATAGCAAGTTTGAAGTGCGGGGTGTGTTAAGAAATTCAGATTTTAACAATCCTGCGAATGTGATCTGCTCTCTGAGCTTTGATCGGGATGAAGACTACTTTGCTGCTGCCGGAGTATCAAAGAAAATAAAGATTTTTGAGTTTAATGCACTTTTTAATGACTCTGTTGATATCCATTATCCAGTAGTTGAGATGTCAAATAAGTCAAAGCTCAGCTGTGTTTGCTGGAATAACTATATCAAGAACTATCTAGCTTCCACAGACTATGATGGTGCAGTTAAGGTTTGTGATCCTTGCACAATAGGCATTTTGTGGAGTATCCCAGTGTTATGATACAGATAAATGATCTCAGGAAATGGCCCTGTTATGATACAAGTGCATGAATACAACAATTCATAATATATATACCATCATATGAAGCATTCATAAACAATTACAATTTCAAGGTAATAAAAAACTTGTAAATATATGCTAGCGGCCAAGCCTTAAGAGTATTGGGTATGTACCTTTACTACACCTGCTTCATTGATAGTGACATGGCAGTTCAAAATTAAAGCATTGGCAGTTGATGATCTTTGTTTACTTAAATACATGAACAGCATTAATTTGTATACTTGTACTGTATATTTTGATTTTCAGCATTACTCATACTATTGAACACTTGGATGCTTTTACAGTTATGGGATGCTAATACTGGTCAGGAGTTTTCTGAATTCACTGAACATGTAAAGAGGGCTTGGTCGGTTGATTTCTCTCTAGTATACCCTACAAAATTTGCCAGTGGAAGTGATGATTGTTCTGTCAAGTTGTGGAGCATCAGTGAGGCAAGCACACACACACTCTCTCTCTCTCTCAACACACACACACAGACACATAAACATGCAGGTAAGCACACTACTCTTGTGATTTGGTCAAGGGCTAATGCATTGTAAAATCTTGTGCAGAAAAACTGTTTAGGTACCATCAGAAATGTTGCTAATGTCTGCTGTGTTCAATTCTCTGCTCATTCCTCCCATTTGCTGGCCTTTGGATCTGCGGATTACACAACTTATTGCTATGATCTTCGAAATTTTAGAACTCCCTGGTGTGTGTTGATGGGCCATGATAAAGCTGTGAGCTATGTCAAATTCTTAGACTCTCAAACACTTGTTTCTGCATCCACTGATAATACATTAAAGATTTGGGATCTAAATAAAACCTCTCCTGTGGGTCCATCCACTAGTGCTTGCAGCTTAACCCTTTCGGGGCATACTAATGAGAAGGTTGGTTCTAATTTTTATTACGCTGGCTAGAATTAACATCTGTAAATCATAGGGCCTCTTTGTCACAGCTCTAATGAATGCACTTGAGAACAAAATAGTCACTATTTTGGGTGTTTAGTAATTCATAAGAATTTACGAAGTCCAGATTGCCACCACTCAATTTTTATTTTTCATTGAATTGCCCAAAATCATTTTGTTTACAGCTGTGATGAATGATTCCCTAGGAGGTATTTAAGAAATATGACACATTTTTATTATTAGGCTGATCCACTTAGCTTTATGTTTGCTTAAATCTGTTGGTTGAAATCTTGCTTCTCTTGCTTTGACAGAATTTTGTTGGTTTGTCAGTTGCTGATGGATACATAGCATGTGGTTCAGAAACAAATGAGGTATATATCAATTTCAATTATAACATTTGTTATATGGGTAGTGACTTACCTTAAATAGCAGTGTTCATCGTTAAGTAACTTTGCTTATTTTAATTGCACTTATGATGGGAAACATAATTAGGCACAAGCTGGGCAGAAATGAGAGCACAGATCCTGTCCCTAACCATGTGACTTTTAATGCACAAATTTGTGATAATATATCTGCAACTCAATTTTAGAATCAGTTGCATTGAAAAAAGATATTTCTGAGCAGCATAATATAATGTTTTCTTTTAGGTTTATGCCTACTACAGATCTCTCCCCATGCCAATTACTTCACACAAGTTTGGGTCCATTGATCCTATCTCTGGGAAAGAGACTGATGATGACAATGGACAATTTGTTTCTAGTGTGTGCTGGAGGGGGAAATCAGACATGGTTGTTGCTGCCAATTCAAGTGGGTGTATAAAAGTTCTGCAGATGGTTTGAAGGAAACATAGTCCTAGATGATGGCTTCCATAGATCTTGCAGTTTTGAACTTGGCATTCAAGCTTAAACAATCAAATCGCTAGGCGTACAATTTCTAATGATATCTTGAGCTCTAGCTAATTATCTGATGTAGAGGGCTTGCTTCTGCCATACAAGTTTGGAAGTTTGGATTCAGAATCCGATCTAATTTTAGGATTGGATTTAGCATAAGAAAGCTCAGGCCTTTAAGCAGATGTGCCGAGAAGGCCTGTTATAGAAAATGTTTCAAGGATCAATTTGAAATCAAGGAAGCAGATTCAACATGAATCAAATAGGACTTCAGATTGGAGTGGCATATACGAAGTTGCTTCCAAGGGTCCAAGTTCAATAGTTTCCCCTGTATCTCTGCAAGTGCTTGTTGGAGCTAACATGACAGGTATTGCAGTCCTTTTCAAGTTTTTTCTACCCGAAGGATTTGCAATTGTTTGCCTGGGGAGACCAATGCTTGTCTTGACAAGCTAACAGGTAAAGCAGCACAGATATCACGGAATGCATCTCAGAAGTTCACATTGTAGTTTACAGCTAAAGATTTGTATATATAAAATCGGTACTACATATGATAATGTTGTAATTATTTTGTTGCTATACAAATGGCATCCGATTGTGGCACCAGGTTTTGCTTCAATGTTGCATGGAAAAATGTCCAAGAAAGGACACCTGAACCTTTGCATGGATTAAGGTCAAGACCTAGACTATATTTTGTTTAACATGAAATAAAATGGTCTCCCGATGTGCCGAGTATTTAACTGAAATGATGCCCAAACCAGGCCGATTTGTTCGTCTTCTTCCGCCACTTTCCTGCTCCACAAGATACTAAGGCCTCCCCCCGCATCAGCAAACATGTTGGAATTTGAAAAAAAGAGGATGGCCCAAAAAAATAAGTAAAGGGATGCAACCTTAAATTATAATACAGGTAAAAAATAAAAAAAAACAATAAGAATGTAGTCCTAGAACGCAAAATGTATCTGAATGTTGCAAAATGCCCCAAGGACGAGTACCTGTGCTAAAAGGGCTTAATCCGAGACATGGCCGCTTGTTCTTGTTACATATGGGCTCAGAGGGCTCAATGCTATTGGTGACAAGCTCACTCTTCTCAAACTGTCCCCATAGCCCGAGGCATGGCCGCATGTTGCTCTTGCTGCATGCGGACTTAAAGGACTCATTGCCAATGGTGAATTTCTCCCTCTGATTATCCTCACAATGCCATCAAAATCCAAGCCATGACCATTTCTTCCTCTTGTGCCTGTGCTCAAGGGGCTCATCAACGCATACGGTGACATGTTCCCCTTATCAGTAGTGGTACGTCTCAAAGGGCTCATTGTTAATGGTGTCTGATTCCCCTTTTTCATCTTTAAACTGCTCTTAGAAGTTGAGACATGGCCACCCGATCTTGCCAATGGCGTCTGACTGCCATTTTTAAACTTAACACTGCTTTTGGAATCCGAGACACATCTCTTGCTCCTTGAAGGACTGGACATTGTTATTGGTGCTTGGCCCTTGTCATTGTTCTTTTTCAAATTGCGCTCAGAAACTGAGACATGGCTTGATCTTCCTTTGCCTGGGCTCAAAAGGCTGGATGCTGATTGCAATTGAATTCCATTATTTATCTTTGAACTGCGACTAGGTGTAATGATTGGTGTAGGTCTTGTTAGTCGTAATTTGGTTGTTCCTGTGTAACCAATTCAATATGGTTTGGTTTACTGCAATTATGTTAAAAGGAACGGTAGCAGTATTCTGAAATAGGGACATTCTATATCAAAATTTGATGAGTTATGGTAAACTAAGCCATATTTCAATAAGCACAAACAAAATAAACGCAAAAATGATATGGGGTAAAACTAAGGGCAATGAGATTATATCAAGTAAATGGAGGCACAAAAGGGATAGTGGACCCAACTGACCTTGGTCTTTCTTCGCCTTCACTTCTGTTTGTTTCTTTGTTGTTACAGTTCTCTTCCCTGGAGCCTCAGAACCAACTGATTTTGTATCAGAGTGAATTGAATTTGCATCAGTTGCTGCTGGCGGGAGTGGATCTTCCACTATGGATGCAGTCTCCTCTCCACCCACTTTCTTTTGGTAGTCATTTTCATCCCTATTTACTGTGGCTTGACCATGTGTTGATTCTTCCCTGGGTGACTCCAAGCCTTTATCTTTAATGTAACTAGTCTTCTCTTTTTCTGCAACTCTATAAGCAAACATTTCATGTGGTATTTTTGATATGGAGGATACACCAGATGCCTTCTCCACTGGAAAGTTCTTGAGAAACATGGCTTCCATGTCACAATAATCTACAGGTGGGGACTGCAATTCAAGCTGATTGAGTTCAGGGTCAACGACAAGGAACTCAGTGTTAATGGCTAAAAACTTCTTAGTGTAGCGTAAAATTCTACAGATAGAAGAGAAACTTGGACGATGAGCGGGATCAGTATGCCAACACTTTTTGATCAAGTTCACAAGATACTTTGGCGAAGGGTATGGGAAAAGAGGTCTCTCGCCTGCTTTGATATTTCGGTTTGTTCTTTCTCCTTGAAAATGATTATCTTCAAAGAACAATTTCCCTGTCAATAGCTCAAAGCAAATCATAGCAAAGCTATAGACATCAGCTTTCTCTGTGTATCTGGAGTTTGATGCACTTCCCTTTTGTTCTAGATCTGCCAAAACTTCAGGTGCACACCAAAATAAAGGATGGATCTCTTCGTTTCTGGGACTATGGATTGGTGAGGTTGGAGAATTATCCATCTTCTTCACTGATGACAAACCAAAGCCTGAAACTTTTGCTTGAAAATATCCTTCTTGGGAGTTCCTGACTTTGAGGAAGATATTAGAAGGGTTAAGTTCTCCATGATAGATGTTTCTAGAATGGAGGTACTCCATGCCTCTTGCAATCTGAAGCAACAGATCAACCAAAACAGGAATAGAGAACAAAATCTGTCTCCTCGGACTATAATTCTCCTTCATATAGGTCCACAGATCCTTGTTTATCAATTCCATCACAAGCAAAAACTCACTCTTCTCGTCATTGTAAAACCCACAAAGGTATTGCAATATGTTGGGGTGAGAAAGCGACAACAAAGTGGAGATCTCAGAATCTAATTTTTGGTTCTCCCCATGAAAACATCTTAATGCAAAGCTGTGTCCAAGCCATTGGATTTCCTTGAACTCACTTCCCCTTCCTAAACGTCTTCTCATCTGGTAATCCTTTGCGGATAGCAGAATTGTGCTTGGGAAGAATTTCTTATTCAATTTATCCGAACCATTTAGAAGTTTCTTAAGCAGCAAATCAGCAAGTTGCTGCTCATTCTTTGTAGAAGTGATTTTTGTAGAATTTTTCTTCTCCATGAGCGCTTCTATAAGCCTCCATCTATCTTCCCTACAAGCATTCTCCAACTGTTTGCACATTTCCTGATGGACCAAATACTGCTTCCCGAATCTCCATTGAAAAAGTTTTGGGTCATTCCATTCCATGTCATATTTCCTTGTTAGCATAAATTTCTTCTTTTCCTTCTCATCCTGATCAATTCCTGAGATTTCCCCAGCATTCTCAATAGCCTCAATAACAGCCGGGAAGTAGCAGAGCAAGTTATGTATGTGAAATTCGACAGAGTCTCTGTTGTGAGATAAGATGATTGCCTTTCCCCACCAATCCTTGGAATCCAAGCAATATTTAATGTAAAGCTCAGCGTCTCTGAAAACCCTGCAGAGTTCTCTGAGAGGATTCTCAAGGGCTTTCCATTTGGCACTCCTTTCTTCTAGCTTAAGGTTTTGCCTCATCTCTTCCGCAATTGTGTCAAATGCCAGGCTGAATATATCGGCTATCAAACAGCACTGACGTTGATTAATTTGAATATCATCATGCAAGACCATTAGAGCTTTCAAACTTCCCAGAACCTCCCCAATATGCCGGAATTGTTCCATTCCGGCTTGGGAAGGTCAATTAAAACTAGCTCACCCCTTGACGATGCACCGGAAATGAAATTTTTGAAACCAATAGGAACTTGGACGACTAAGCCATGGCCTACATGAAATGTAACGTTATGAAACAAGCCAGCAATAAAAAATTTAAAACAAAGGAGCCGAAAAAAAAAAAAAAAGAACAGACCAAAATTTCGAACTATACCAGCTAATGGATAATAGACTAAACTAGGAAATTAGATGTTTAATATAACAAATTAAAATTAAAAAGAAGAAAAAAAAAACAGAGAAACTAAACCAGAATTAATGAATTCTATTGTACCTGCCCCCGAAAATGTTTATGAACGATTGTCTGAAACTTGAATGATTCTCAACGAAGCTTTTACGAATCCCGAAGAGACTCAGGCATCTGAACGAGAAACAAGCAAATCCTAATCGTGATCAAAGGAATCAAAACAATTACCAAATGTGGGACTCAAGCATCTGAACGAGGAACAAGCAAATGAAATTGCCGTTTCATACAAAACAAAAAGGAATGAACTGACAGAAAAAATTAACAAAAGGGAAAACGGAACCTGTGAGACGGTTTTTTGTGTTAGGTCATGAAGAAGACGAAATTTCTTGACATTTGTTTTGTTAGTTCATATGGAGAATGCAAAAGGACGGCTATGGCCGTTGCATACCTCCGTCTTCTTTTAGGCGTTTATATCTTCCCTTCCCGCGTCTTCAAGTGACTCCCTCGGTTTCATTTAAATTGGAAGAAAAAATTGTAAATTATTCTTAAAATTTTGAAAATATTCATTTAATACTTATAATTATTAATTTTTATAATTAATCCCTTTTAATTTTAAAATATTTATATTTAACACCCAACATTCATTTTATATATAATTTAAGGAAAAAAATATGTTTGATTTGACACAATTTTATGAAAAAAAATCAAATATAACGTGAAGATCTTATAATTCAAATTTATAAAGAATTTAATTTATATATGTTTTTTTATTTTAAAGATATTTTAATTATTTTAACATAATTTATTTATTTGATGCGAGTAAAAAAAATTTATAATTATAATTTTTATATTTTTATCTTCGTTGATATAATATGATATTTAAATTTCTTTTTAAAATAATAAAAAATATATAATCAATCATTTATTTAAAATTGAAAGGAATTAATTATAAAAATTATTAGATATAGGTGTTAAATATAATTACTTTAAAATTGGAGGAGAAAATTTATATTTTTCTTCAAATTTTATATATTTTACACCTATACCAAAAATGTAATTAGATTTATTTTAATCATTTCAAATTTTTGATGTTTTTCTTATTGATGATATTGAGTTTTGATTAATTTAAATTGGTAATTACGACAAAAAAGACAGCATGGTCATTCACCTAAGCAGTTGTAGCAGTCCTCACCAGTTCTTTAGTTAGCATTTGACAGCCTAAGACCCTCGATTGTTAACACTGGCATCAATGCGCGTGTTCTAGATAAAAGCTACTGCTGTCAATGCGTGGGTTGTAGGCAAAGGTTACTGCTATTTATACTTCTTACTATTTATAATTTCTATTGAATTAAATTGATTCGTACTTATAATTATAAAAAAACTTCTAAGTGTAACATTTTGTGCCATTTCTTTCATGTGTTTGGTTATTCCAGTTTTCAGTGTCATTCATGTGAAGTGACTGCGAAATGAGAGCAAATTGGTTTTGTCATTGTTGTTGGCATGTCATTAAACAACAATGATATTTCTGAGTCTGGGTGCTTAATCTATTAATTCCTGATATACGGCTCTTGTGATAACATCAAGGGCAATATTTGTGGACAAAAATAGCTCCCATGAGTACAGGTCTGATTACACCTGCACCTCATTTTTTCAGAAATTGAGTTGACCTCTCCTATTTTTGGTTTTGAAATTTCACCTTACCCTCTCATTGTTAGTGCACCGTCCAAAAACACAGAATTGGAGTTCCTTTTTGTGGGCCTGTGTTTAGCTGAACTGAAGCTGCTAACATTTGTGGACAAAAATGCCCCTCTCACTCTGCCATGTAGTTAGCTCCACTTACAGTTTACATTTAGGCAAATATTGAGAGGGAGGCTTGGCTGGAGCACAACAATTGTCAACTTATCATATACGAAATCCTTGCACCATTTATATTTATTTTTTACCTTCAATCTCTTCTCGTTTTCTTAATGTGTTTTTTTTTTTTTTTGTAATAAATTGAGCAAAATCCATGGCTTTCTCTAGCATGAGTGAGAGTGGAGGGAGTGGAGGATTTATATTTAAATGCCGAAATCAATAATGTTGGTGTGGTCACAATATGATTTAAAAATTTCTGAGATAGGCAAGAACCTAGATGGACTTTTATTTACATGTAGAGAAGGAAGCTATAATTTTTTTGAGTGGTGTGTTCGGTCAAGCTTTGCTGAAGGAGATGATGTTTTTGGTGATGGCTCAATGGATGGAATGAAGAGAGAAATTGAAATGTTGAAGAGGCACTGCTTTGATTTACGGGAAAAGGTGGTGAAGTTAGAGACAATTTTTGCAACTTGAAGCTGATACTTTTGGGAATTTCTGCATAAGTATTGTGTTCATTGTCCTTCTTTTCTCTGTGTTGTTAATGAAGTAAAATTATTCTACTTTTTGTATCAATTATGGCTTTGAAAATTGCTTGTAATTTTGAATATTGGTAGAATGCCATGTATGTACTAGAACTCCCATTATGTAATAGAATTGAATCATTTATTTGTGAGCAAATTATGTAATTTAATTGAAATTTCTAATCAATTTATTGTGTTTTGTATTTTTAAGTTTAATATTGTTTATTGATAATAAATTTTATGTTTTATGCAAAATAATCAATAAAAACTGAACATAATGAATTAATTAATTTAATGTAGTTTTATTGAATTTGATGATGAAATAATTGTAATTTGATTATCAAGTCCAACTTGGAAATTATAAAATTAAATTAGTTGGATTGGTTTGAATATGAAATTCAACTTGGAAATTTTATAATTATTGTGGTGGTGAGATCTGTGTATTTCATTATTAGGCTGTTATGTTGTTGGGAGATTTAATTGACACTTGTTCTAAAGTTTGGTAAAAAAGGAGAAACAGCACGCATAAACAAAGAGAAAAAGGGGAAATGCATTGCTAAAAATTAAAGCCACAATCTTGTACTAGCTGTATATTAGCCCTTTGGCATGTTGTGTTTATTTACACAATATTCTCTAGAAGAGTGTTATTGTACCTACGCGAGAAGACATACATGTGGGGACTTTAACACATCCCAAAAAGATTGCACCCTATACATATATGCATATAGACCATTGAAGCTCTAGCGGAAGATAAATCTACCCTAAAAGGACAACCCCCACTGCTTTGTTATCTACATTCGGCAGACAACTTTGAACAAAGGCTTCAAAAAATACCCTCTAGACCACTTCCACGTTAACATTTACATAGATAGAATAACTTAAATAACATCCTGAGAGACCAAACCATCCTTAATTTGTTATCACCCTAGGTGCTATATAATGGTCCCATGCACACCCATCCTTAAATCTCTTATACAACTTTACCATCGACCTAAATTTTAGAGATTCAAGTAAAGTTAGTATGGTCTTCTTTCTATCAACTTTAAGCCAATTCGTAAAAGACTTATTAATGTTGTCAGTAACATGGTCAGACTTGGAGTTAGCATCTATCGTGTGTCTAGTCCACATTTCTTTATGCCTAGATAATAGCCAGTTAGCAGCTTCAAATTCAATGGCACCAATCTTTTCAATAGCCTTAGGGAACAATAACTGATTTGGTGCCTCTACTACAACCCAGAAGAAGGGCCTCAACACCATGTCTGAATAATTAAGCTTGAAGTTGTTCAACAAGTAGTTGCAACAATATCTATGCTTGGCATAAGGCATTTCCTCCGCCACAACTTGCATAAGACCCTAGTTCCATTCATGTTTATAAGTTAGCAATTGTAATGTATTAAAAAACATGTAATTAGGATAAATAAGTAAAGGTAAACAAGAGTGTATGAGGGTGTACCTTTTATTGGTCATTTATTATTGTGAGAGTGTTTTGGGTAGCAAATTCTGATTTAGTGCATAGGGCCTCATATAGGTGATATAAGAAAAGTTTCCATGTTTTCTTGAAATCAGTTTCCGTAATTGCCAAAGTAATAAGAAATATGCCTTTGTTGCCATCAATAGCAACTACAGAAAGCAAGATCCCCCTAAAGAGAACCTTTAAATGGAACCCATCAATTCTAACCCATGGCCTACAACTTTTCACAAACCCCTCTTCATAGCATCCAAGCACTAAAATAGCCTTTGAATTGGAGAATGGCATATATTTGAGGCTATCTACAATCACCTGAACATAACTTCCTAGGTTGTATCCTTTAATGTATCACACCATGGTGGTAACTTGCTATATGACTTGGCATGTGTTGACGTCAAAATCCGGCTTGTATGGAGGAACCAAACTTCAGCTAATAGGATGTGAATTTCAGGAATCAATGCCACTCTTGAAGTATTACGAAAGATGGTCCAGAGTAAGAGGGGGAGGAAAGGCAGTATTTTTAACGTGGTTCGGCTAAATCTGGGCAGTACCGGATCCTAAGTCTACGACGAAAATTTTATTGATAATCTGTAAGAGTTTTTGTTTACAAGATTGGCCTCTCTCCTTCTGCTAACAAAGCAGTCCTATTTATAGAAGAAGGAGAGCATACATGCATTAAATACTAGCTACAGTTGTGTTATATCAATTAAATGAGAAAAGACAGTAAGATGGCCGTATCCCGGTAATGGGCTATGAAGCAGGCTTTCTTAGGCCGACATGTAGGCTTGTAGCCGCCACTATGTCAGGCAAGGTGCTCTGCTGTCTCAAGCGAGGGCTT